>PVKM010008205.1:0-39585 GCA_004027735.1 Carollia perspicillata
AATTATATAGGTTTCAGGCATACAGTTCTATAATCATTTGTATACTGCATTGTGTGTGCACCACCCCAAGTCAAGTGTCTTTCCATCACCATTTATCCCCTTTTTACCCTCTTCTATCTCCCCCCACCCCTTTTTCTCTGGTAATCTCCATATTGTTTTCTGTGTCTGTGAGTGGTTTTGTTTTGTTTGTTAGTTTTGACTTAATCCCTTCACCTTTAAGGATTAAGGATTGATTTTTCTGTAGCATGTTAAATAACAGCTGATCATTTGTCGATATTTTAATCCTTACTACACTAGTGGTAAAAATCAATACCCTTTTGTTGTAACAAAGTATTGCACAGTAGCATATAAAATAGCCTTGCTTTTATTTTCTGAATAAAAACGCTCAATGTCCTTATACAGTTCATGAGTCATAAAGTACTCTCAGCCTTATAAGTTAGGAACTCGGAGGGGTGGAAAACACGAACTACTTCAGCAGTAAAATACATTACAGTCACTAACTGACAGGATAATGATTATACAAAGAGTTTTGGTTTTTATAAACTTCTCTCTTATAACAAGAATCAAACAGGATAAATTGGGTTTCATATCAATTTTGTTAAACCTATCAAGGAATCTATACAATGAAAATAGTAAACTTGGTTAATTCTGAATTTCCAATTAAGTAACCCTTTTTAAAAATACTTGTTTTCATAAAATATTAAGTATATGATTTAGCTCTTAGCAGCCTGCTGTTTGGACTTCCCTGTTTTACGTAAATTGACTTCATTATATTATACATTGATTTACAGCACCTCCCATTTGTAAAACAGAACAATATTATTAGTTATTAAAAGTGTGTTAATAGACATTATATCAACAGATCAAATAGCTAATACTGTTTCAATAAACATCCCTTTCAAACTGATAAATAGAAGAGAATATTAGCATGTAGCCCAACATTAGAAATATATATCAGGCACACTTGTTTCTCTGTATCTGGTTTATTTTCTTTTGGCCTAAGAATAAAGTAGTGAAATGTGGTTGATTTGATCAAGGCTTAAAACCAATTCCAGTGATTGATTATTTATCTACACAGCTATATCCCAATTTCTTTATCTGTAAAAGCCAAAGTAGGTAATAACTATTGGCTCCTTGACTATCTACTTAAGTCTGTGATGTTGAGGCTGTCCATTTAAAGAGATTAAGGAAGTCATAAATTTGTCTTCATTTAAAATCTTTCTTCTCCACACCAAAAATAGATTATGATTAGAATTTTACCTAAAATCTGTTGGACGTATAGCATTTGCCACAAAACTGAAGTTGTTTGATTGCATTTTATTTCACCTAGTATTGTGTCATTTGGTGTGTTTCCCTATAATAAAAGATATTAAGGAAGACTAAGATATGAGGATTTTTCAATTTGGTCTAGAGGAAAAATTTGTTTAAAAGGAGATTTTTTTTAAAAATCAGGCATAGCTGCGAGTAAGAAATCAATGATAAACTGAAATTATAGCATTTTAAAAGGCATACAAAATACTGAAACTCAAGCACTCGGGACGTTGGAGGGTACGATATTTAGGCACTTAGAATTACGTGCCCGTGTTTTGTTTTCCCCACTGGTCAGTGGGTACAAGCTGTGTCGGTAGAGAAATACTTCCAGATGCCTGAATTTTCTAGCTTTCAAAGCATTCCTTTCAAAAAAGACCTCCTGAGGTTTTACAGTTGGTATAACCATGTGAGAATGATTTGATTTTCAAACAGAATTTTTAAATAATATTTAAAAAATTTAATTATACTATAGCCTTTACTTTAGTCACTGGTTTGATGCATTATAGCATTTCTCTCTTTGGGAAATAATTTTCAATCAGGTTTTGTTCTTAAATACCATCTCATTTATTCATTGCAATCCTGTGAGACGGGTACAATTATTATCCTCAGGTTATAACGAAGAACCTGTAACTTAGTGAAATGAATCATTTAAGGTCACACAGACTGCAATCAGGGGAGGAGGAATTGAATTACTTAAAGTTAGCCCTTGGACCAATGTCGATAATTTGTAAAACCTTGAAGCCACAGTATACTCTCCAGAACTGATAAAGGAACAAAACACGTTTGGTTTTGTGTTGTTTTGGTTTGCGTTCTAATGATAAAATTGACCAGTGTTGGGAAGCTTGCAAATTCAATGTGTGCCAACCTAGGAAAATATTTCTATGTCCTTCTACTGTGGTGTCTAACTGGATGTGTATTTCCCTGTATATTTGGGCCTAGCAGAGTTGTAAGAGTGAAAATTGGGTCAGGGTTAAGCTCACATTACATTTCTTCATAATTTGTTATGTATTGTGAACTTACTGTGATTTAATTTGCTGGTAGGAAAAAATATATCCTTTTTACCTTGTTAAAAATATGGCCCTATGGCCAGAAAAAAATTTGGTCCATATTGTTAAGTATAAGGTGTGAGGACCAGTTTTCTACGATCCTGGAACATATTTTTGCCCAGACTATATCTTGGTTAATGGGCAGATGATCTCTTTAGTCTGTTCAAGCCAGAAAGAAGTCATCTTAATGAGATTTGTTTCTTTACAAGTTAGACACTGAGTTTTTACTGTAGTTTATTTCTTTATATTGTTAAACTATTTACTTGAGCAGCTTGAAATTGCCAATATTTGACTATTCTGACTTAGAAGAAATAGCAAGTTTATAAGGTTAAATTTAATATAAAGGCTAATGGGCAACTAAGTTACTGGTTTCGCTGAGTTTAAAGACATTGAAAGAAAGGAAATGACAAAAAGAAAGCCAGGGATCCAATGAGGGGTTTGAAAACAACAATGGTTTTATATCAAAAACAAAGAGTTTTTTGTTGTAGTTTTTAAAATATATGTAGTTTATTCTTTAGAGCAGTTCAAGGTTCACAGCGCAAATGAGCGGAACCTAAAGATAATTCCCATATAACCCCTGTCTCCACACACGTTCCACGTCCCCCACTGTCAACATTTCTCACCAGAGGGGGACATTCGTTACAGTGAGCCCACACTGAGACATCATTATCACCCAAAGCCCATATTTACATTGAGGGGGACTTAGTCTTGGCATTGTATATTTCATGGGTTTGGACAAATGTATAATGCCATCTGTCCACCATTATTGTATCATACAAAATTATTTGAATATCTTAAAAATTCTCTGTCCTCTGCCCATTTCTCCCTCCTGCCCTGTCCCCTACCTCCATAATGCTGTCTTTTTACTGTCTTCATAGTTTTGTCTTTCCCAGAATGTCATAATAGTTGAAATTATTCAGTATAGCATTTTCAGACTACTTTCACTTAGTAACATGCATTTAAAGTTCTTCCATGCATTTTCTTGGCTTGATAGCTCATTTGTCTCTAATACTGAATCAGAGTTCACTGTCTGGGTGTACCAGGTTATTTATTCATTCACCTGCTGAAGGACATCTTGGTTCCTTCCAAGTTTAACGATTATGAGTAATGTTGCTATAATAATTGGTGTGCAGGTGCTTGTGTGGACAAAAATTTTCGGCTCATTTAGGCAAATATCAAGGAGCATGATTGCTGGATTATATGGTAAGAATGTTTAGTTTTGTAAGAAAGTGCCAAATTGCCTTTCAAAGTGACTGTATCATTCTGCACTCCCACCAGCAGTGGCTGCGAGTCCCCACTGCTCTGCATCCTTGCCAGCATTCAGTGTGTTGTGTTTTGGATTTTCACCATTCTAATAATGGTGTAGTGGTGTCTCATTTTTGTTTTAATTTGCAGTATCCTGACGACATACTTATTTGTACAGATTTCATAGACTTATTTGTTACCTGAATGTCTTCTTTGGTGAGGTGCTTATTATTTCTTTTGCCCATTTTTAAATTGGGTGGTTGTTTTTTGTTTTTGTTTTAGGAGCTTTTTGCATTTTTCAGGTAACAGCCTATATTACATATTTCATTTGCAAATATTTTCTCCGAGTATGTGGTTTGTGTTCTAAGTTTCCTGACAAGTTGTTTTCTTTCACAGAGTAAACATTTTTCATTTTAATCAAGTCCAGTTTATCAATTAAGAAATAATTGATAAACTGGCATTTGTCTCTGATGTTGTATTTAAAAAGTCATGACCGTCCCCTGGCTGGTGTGGCTCAGTGGACTGAACGCGGGCTGTGAACCAAAGGGTTGCAGTTCGCTTCCCACTCAGGGCACATGCCTGGGTTGCAGGCCAGGTCCCCAGTGGGGGCCATGTGAGAGGCAACCACACATTGATGTTTCTCTCCCTCTCTTTCTCCTTCCCTTCCCCTCTCTCTAAAAATAAAGAAATAAAATATTTTAAATAAAAAAAAGTCATGACCATGACCAATGTCATCTTGATTTTATTCTATATTACCTACTAGGAATTTTATACTTTTGTGTTTTATAGCTAGGTCTGTGATCCATTTTGCATTAAGATTTGTGAGGGCTAAAAGGCCTATGTCTACATTGACTTTTTTGCAAGTGGATGTCTTATTTTTCCAGCACCATTGTTTGAAGAGACTGTTCTTTCTCCATTGTTTTACCTTTGTTCCTTTGTCAAAGGTGAGTTGACTGTTCTTGTGGGTCTGTTTTTGGACTCTGTGTTCCATTGATTGTTCTTTTACCGGGGCTGTGCTGTCTTATGTACTGTAGCTTTATAATAAATATCGAAGTCAGGAAGTGTCAGTCCTTTCACTTTGTCTTCTCCTTCAATATTTTGTTGCTTGTTTTGGGTCTTTTGCCTGTCAATATAAAGTCTAGAATCATTTTGTTGATATCACAAAATAACTTGTTGGGATTTTTGATTAGGACTACATTGAATCTCTAGATCAAATTGGTAATAACTGATTTTGTGACAATATTGAGTCTTCTTATTAATAAAAATACAATAGCATTCAGTTTATTTAGTTATTATTTGGTTTCTTTCACCACTATTTTTTATTTTTTCTCACATCATAGTTCTGATATTTTGTTATATTCATACCTAAGTATTTCACTGATTCCTGCGCTAATAGATATGGTCTTGTGGGGTTTTTTTTTTTAGATTTTATTTATTCATTTTTAGAGAGAAGTGAAGGGAGGGAGAAAGAGAGAAACATTAATGTGTGGTTGCCTGTCATGCGTCCCCAACTGAGGACCTGGCCTGCAACCTAGGCATGTGCCCTGACTGGGAATCGAACTGGTGAACCTTTTTGGTTCACAGGCCCACGCTCAATCTACTGAGCTACACCAGCAAGGGCTGGTCTTGTGTTTTTGATTTCACAATTACTTGTTCATTGCTTGTATATAGGAAACCAATGGACTTTTGTATATTAATCTTTATTCAGTAACCTTGCCGTAATAACTCAGTACCAGAATTTTTTTGGTTGATTTTTTTTATATAGAAAATCGTGTCATCTGTGAACAAAGACAGTTTTATTTCTTTTTTCCTAATGTGTATCTTTTATTTCCTTTTCTTCTAATGTTACTTTAGCTGATCTCCAGTATGATATTGAAAAGGAGTGGTGAGAGAAGGTATTCTCACTTTTGTTCATGATCTGACCAGTTTCTCACCATTAAGTATGATGATGTTAACTGTAGGTTCTTTGAGGATGTTCATAATGAAGTTGAGGAAGTTGCTCTGTTTTCAGTTTGGCAAAAGTTTATATTAGGAATAGGTGTTGGATATTGCCAAATGTTTTTCTACATCTATTGATATAATCATGTAATTCTTTTTTCTACTCATGTAATTGGTCTGTTTATGTAATGGATCATAATTGGTTTGTGAGTGTTAACCAGCCTTGCACATCTAGGACAAATCCAACTTGGGCATGGTGTATAATTGTTTATACATTGTTGAATTCAATCTGCTAATATTTTTCTGAGAATTTTTGCATTTATGTTTTTGAGAGTTATCGTTTCGTAGTTTTCTTGTCATATGTTATTCTAGTTTTGGTATTAGGGTAATTTTGACCTCATAGAATGAATTAGGAGGAGTTCCCTATGCTTCTGTCCTCTGGAGGTGATTGTAAAGAATCAGTATAATTATTACTTAAACATCTTATAGATTACATCAGTGAACCTATCTGGTTCTGAGGCCTTCTGTTTTTAGAAGATTATTATCTATTGACTCAATTTATTTTTAATAGAGAAAGGCCTATTCGCATTGTCTCTCTTCTTGTGTAAGGTCTTGCAGGTTGTTTCAGAGCATTGGTTTTTTTCTTGTGAGCTGTGGAAATTGTGGGCATCGAATTCATAGTAATCCTTTGTTGTCCTCTTGATATCCATGGATCTCTAGTGATGGCACTTGTCTTATTTGTG
Organism: Carollia perspicillata; assembly: GCA_004027735.1. Taxonomy (NCBI): domain Eukaryota; kingdom Metazoa; phylum Chordata; class Mammalia; order Chiroptera; family Phyllostomidae; genus Carollia; species Carollia perspicillata. The sequence goes on from PVKM010008205.1 coordinate 6,284, forward strand.
ATAATAGTATTTTTGTCTTTTTACTAGAAGCTTGTATAGAAACCAACTTTTGGTTTCATTGATTTTTTTTATTTCCACTTTTAACTTTATTTCAACTTCTTTTCAACTTTATTGACTTCTACTTTTTATTTTTTATTATTTCTTTTCATATGTTTTTTTGGATATAATTTGTTGTCCTTCAAGTTTCCTCAGGTGCAAACCTAGTAGTAGATCTTTCTACTTTTCTAGTATATACATTTAATGCTATAAAAATTCCCTCTAAACACTACTTATACCGCATCCCACAGATTTGATAAGTTTTTATTTAGTCCATAGTATTTTTAATTTCTTTTGAGAGTTATTCTTGGACCCTTGTGTTATTTAAAAGTGTTGTCTAATCTCCAAATATTTGGGGATTTTCCAGCTATCTTTGTTTTCACTTTCTAGTTTAATTCCTCTGTGGTCAACAGTCTACATTATATGATTTCTACTCTTTTAAATTTGTTGTGGTGCTTTTAGTGTTCTAAAATGTGCTCTGTCTTGGTGAATGTTTCATGTGAGCTTGAAAAGAATGTGTTGTGCTGTTGTTGGATGAAGTAGTCTACACATGTTAATTCTATTAATCAGGTTGGTTAATTGTGTTGCAGAGTAGTTATATCCTTACTGATTTTCTGCCTGCTGAATATGTCCATTTCTGTAGACAGAGATTGCAGTCTCCATTTACAATAGAGGATTCATCTATTTTTTCTCATTCTGTTTTTGTTTCAACTAATGCTCTGTCATTAGACACATACTCGTATTAAGCCTTATGTCTTCTTGGAGAATTTACCCCTTTATCATTATGCAATATTCCTCGTTACTTATAATTTTATTTGGCCTGAGTCTTCTCTGTCTGAAATTAATAAAATTACTACTGCTTTCTCTTGGTTAATGTTAGCATGGTAGATCTTTCCTCATTTCTTTACTTGTAATCTGTTATGTGTCTTTATATTTAAAATGAGTTTCTTGTAGACAGAATATATGTGGATCTTGTTTTTGATCCATTCTGACAACTGGTGTTTTTAAATTGGTATATTTAGACCACTGACATTTAAAATGACTTGCAATATAGTTAGAATAATATCTAACATGCTTTTCATTGATTTCCATTTATTGGCCTTGTTCTTTGTTCCTATTTTTTGCCCACTATTCTTTTTCTGCCTTTTGTGGCTGTAATTGAATGTTTTATGTAATTCCATTTTCTCTCTTTTCTTTGATATCAAAAATACTTCTTTTCTTCGTGGTTGACCTAGAGTTTGCAATATACTGGGTTAGCCAAAAGGTCCATTTAGTTTTTTCTGTAAAATAAAAGACACATTTATTTCCATAATAACTTTATTGTTTTCAATATTTTGAGTATGTCAGCTATCTCTTGCTATTGGCTTCTAATGGATAGAGGCCAGGGGTGCTGCTAGACATCTTCAATGCATAAGGCTGCCCCACAGCAAAGAATCATTTGGCCATAATGTCAGTAGTACCAAGAAACGTCACAAACCACTTTTGATATGTTCTATCAGTCACAGCACCTTCTCCATAAAGTGTCTACACAAAAATTCACCAATTTTGGTAAGTTTTTTAAATGCACACTGATATGACAGCTGTCACGAAACAATCTACCGAAATCGTTTCAAATGAAGTTACAGAAAATCAAGTACTACTAGAGCCATCTTATGGAAAAAACCCAACAAAGTTTTTTGGCCAGCTCAATAGTAATTCCATGCCCCTCAGCTGTGAACTTCACAAGTGCTTCTCAGATTTTTTTTTCCTGTTTTTCACCCTCTTAGGGGGTATGGAATTTCTAGAAGGAGTTGGTATTTTGTATTTCCTTTCCTCCACTTGGAAGGCTAATAGTAGGCTACAGTGAGTTATTTTCCTTCCACCAAGTCAGTTAAGCCCTGATAGAACTCTAGTAGTTTAGGTTTTGGTAAAATAGTTTTTCCTGTGTGAGTAGGCCTTTTTGAAAAGAGTGGGACGCTCTGGCTTTTTTTCAAAATAATTACTTTACCTTCCCCTTGTAGAATGCCCAAGAAAATTTTTCTCAAATCTTCACTATCATAAGCTGGTAGACTCCTGGAGGAAAATACAAATTGTGAGACAAGGTCCTCCCCATGGCTTGGCCCTGCTGGAGTTTTTATTTGATTTCTCAGACTTGGTTACATTGAACCTCCGGAAATTCATCAGTTACCATTGAGGTTTCCCTCCCCTGACACTGGTTCCTGTGGGTGTAGGTTTCTGCTCCACTGAGTCGTGATTCTCTGCATCTGCCAGCTTGTGTCCTGGAGGTGCAGCGGTTTGCCCTGTGACCTCGCTTCTCTGAGGGGTCTAGGAAGGTTTGTGGAGTTTTCTTTTTCCTCGCCTTTTGACTTGTTTGAACTAAGTAATATCTTTTAAGATCCTTACATGCTGGACTGGAAATCACCAAAAACATTGTAAATTTGATCATACAATAGTTGTTTGAAATTTTTGAGGTATTTAAATAATTGTGGTTCATTAAAATTGCTTCGTAACGAGGCAGCTTAGAAAAAATGTCTAATTTAAACATTGAAAATTGAATTGGATTGTGAAACCACAGTTCCTTACCCACAATTCTAAAATCCAAAAGCTTCTCAAAAATAATGTTTTTAATGTAAATCTGTGCAAGCTCATATTTTGGCAAAACCTGATCTAAATGGACATGAAAGTATTGATGGTCTTTATCTATTTTAGTGTAAATAGTCATATGATTTTTCTGAAGAAATATTAACATTTTGTGTGTGCTTCTGGGATATTTCAAACTCCTTAGTTTATGCCTCACATATATTTAAATCCAAAGAATTCTAAGTCCCAAACATATCAAAAGCCAAGGGTTTCAAATAAAATATTTTGAACCTGTAATAATATTTTAAATCTCAGAATTCAAACTATTTCTTCAATAGATAATGTGCTATTTTGTAATTAACTAGACATGGAGTCAGACAATATAGTCAGAGCATTTAATTTTGTTTACAATTTTAAAGGATAGGATTGTGTCTGGCATATTGTTCAAGATTGAATAAACCCGAAATGTCTAAGATAACTGATTTATTGTCTTATTATAACTAAAATATTAGTTATCAAAGTCAACTTCTTGCCATCTTTTTAAAAAAGATTTTATTTAGACAGAGGGGAAGAGAGAAAGAGAGAGTGAGAGACATCAATGTGTGGTTGTGCTTTTCACGCACCCCCTACTGGGGGCCTGGCTCACAACCCAGGCATGTGCCCCTGACTGGGAATCGAACTGGCGACCCTTTGGTTCACAGGCCAGTGCTTAATCGTCTGAGCTATACCAGCCAGGGCTGCCACCTTATTCTGCTGATTTTTACATCCAAAGGGGGAATGTGTAGTTGATTTTTGTTTTGAATTTTGTCTTGGAGACCTAAGAACAAGAATGCCATAATGTCTATTTGAGCCTTGTTTTCAGGTTTTAAATTTAGTCTTTAAAAGTTTACATGGTGTACATGTAAAAAAGCATGGCTCAACCATTTTTCCACTATACCTACCTAAAAAGGTAAATATCAAACAATAATCCATAAGCTTCTATTAAGCACTTGCTGTGAACTTAGCACAAAGTATTTACAGCATACATTTGAATTAACAGATAACAAATCCAGAATATCTTGGATGTTTACTATGTATCAATACCATGAAGTCAAAATTTCTCAAGAAATTCTGTAAGTTTTAAAGGGAGCTTGATTTCTTGTAGCAGGGACAGATAAGAAAACAAGGCTCTGGCAGATAAATGTTCCTCCTGGAAGAGAAGAAGAATCGTCAGCAGAGACCTGACCAGTTGAGCACGACCGATGTCACTCTTTCTTTTGATATACAGAGTCTCCCTTTATGGCCAGAATTTGGCCATTTTTCAGTTCTCACTCTGACTTCACAACCTCCTTTGTAGGTACTAGTATTATTCACTTTGATATGTACCAGTGGAGTTTCTAGAAAAGTTAGAGAAATATAGTAGAATATTAGTTTGGGAGTCAGAAAATGAGTAAAACATCATACATGGGAGAGATATTGGCCAGCTGCTCACCAATCTAGTTTTCCTCCTGAGCGCATAGTTAAATAGAAAGTTCCTGTCTTCCTTGGCCCTGTGATTGAGTTCTGGGCAGTGGAAAGTGAGTGGGGATGAAGTGCACCAGTCCCAGGATGGGGCCGAGCAACTTGCCCTGTGTGATCTTCCCTTCCTTCTCTCCTGGCTGGCTGGAGAGGACTCCAAGGCACTAGATTTCTAAGGACGGAAGAAGCCGAGGCCCCTGGATTAGCCCGTGTAAAGTCCCCTCTCAGGGAAATGATTGTGGACTCCCCTCTTAATGAGAAATGAATTACGGTTAGTCACCGAGATTTGGAGGATTTAGTCAATTGTAGCAGCCAGCATTATATTGATCAATACAGTTATGGACACATAGAATTTAATTTAAGAGTAGATTTAAGTCTGTCCCATAGTGTCAAAATAATAAACCTCAAACCAGAGATTGTATGTGTTAAATCTTGTATTCTAGAGCATACTGGATGTTCATCTAAGAGCATATGAGTTAATGTTACAGTAAAATAACTGTAGTTTTGGGGAATATATATACATTTATGGTATCCATAACATTTTTCATCTTTTACAAAGCACTTGAAGGAAATCTAATTGATATTCACTGTAGACATTCTGAGATCTGATGCTGACATTTACCTTGTATTATTTTAGTTGTAGAATTAAATGGAAATATTAGAAGATGAATTTTTTCATTTGGGAATGTCTCCTTTACTATGGCCAGTTAATATCTTTAATAGTTGTTTTTGAAACTTTGGAAGAACAGTTAAGTCAGGAATGCACATTCGAGCTTAACTGGGTTGTAGGACTTCTCTAATATTATATGATAACCTTGTAGTAAAAGAGATAAAATCAGTATTCCTGACAACATCCATCTTAGAAGCTTCAAGGACATATCTTTGTTGGATTTTTCTCTTAAAAGTGGTATTATTATAAAAGCCTGGGGTTGAAAGAAACTTTAAATGTCAGTCCTAACACATATTTCTGTCATCATTTGTATAATAAAAATAAAAGCCTTGACAAATTGGTTACAATATATAACTCCCTCAGGAGCAATTCTTTCACATAGAAATATATAGTAATAGTAACTTCAAACAAAATGCCTTGCTTTTGACTTTTGGCTTCTATTTCTAAATGGAATCTGCAGAATGATGGGGCACCTTTTTCTCAGGCAGGAAAACTCCAGTAACCACGTAGCACACTGGGCATGGGTGTCAGGAGACTGTCGTGAGAATCAGTTGCTCCAAACCCATTTTAGAATGACGGCCTGTACTCTCTTCCCACCCCGCCCTGCTCCGTCAGGAGCCTACCCAGTATGTCCAGTATATGGAGCCTGCCCAGTATGTCTCTTTTATTTGCTTTGAATTGTGTGTCCAAGATTATTTGTTATCTGTTTATAGTGTTGAATCTCTCTGCACAACTTCATTGCATGACTCTGAGGAACTCCATTCTCAAAAAATTGCTTCTCATAAATAACTTCTTATTGTTAGTAAATCAAATTATATTCATTAGAATAAAAAGGTTTATATTCAGCAGGAGGGACAGCTGTCTCCTCCCCTTCTAGCTCACCACCGAAAAGTTGTTCCCAAACAGTACCAACTGCAGAGGAATCCATTTTAATTGAGAGAAAAGGAAGACATACTTGGCATGAGGCTATTTTTTTCTCTGTCCATATCTTTTAATTTCTTCATATATTGCCTTTAATAACTTACAGTATTGTGAGTAAGGAAGAGTGAGTTGTGAAAACTCTTAAAGATATTCCTTACCTTCTCTTTTGATTTCTTTCTTTGTACATGTTTTTTTTTTCATTTGAGAGAGGGATAAACAAACTCGTTGTTCCACTATTGTTGTTCCACTATTGTTGTTCCACTATTGTTGTTCCACTATTGTTGTTCCACTTACTTGTGTACTAATTAGTTGCCTCTTGGATGTGCCCTGACCAGGGACTGAATCTGCAACCTTGGCATGTGGAGGCGATTCTCCAACTGATTGAACTAACTGGCCAGAGACTGTGGGATGATTTTTAATTAAACTATTTGACTTGTGTCTTTTTATATTGATTTTATTTTAAATATTTTTGAATATGTTATTATTTTTAGAGAGAAGGGAAGGGAGGGAGAGAAACATCAATATGTAGTTGTCTCTCGTGTGCCCCCAACCAGGGGCCTGGCCTCCAACCCAGACATGTGCCCTGACTGGGAATGAACTGGTGACTCCTTGGTTCACACAGGCCGGCACTCATTCCACTGAGCCACACTAGCCAGGGTTCATTTATGTTTTTTATTGTGGTAAAAAACATAACATAAAATTTTCCATTTAACCATTTAAAACTGGACAGTAGTAGTAAATACATTCACAATGCTGTGCAAACATCCCCACCATCCTTCTATACAACTCTTCGTTTTGTAAAACTGAAACTCTGTACCTATTACGTAATAACTCCCTCTTTTCCTTACCCTTTATTCCCGGGCAATCACGCGCCTACTTTCTGATTCCGTGATGTTGACTGCTCTAAGTACTGAATGTCTCTGTTGGGGGAAATCTCTATAAATCTAAATTCAGGATCGATTCTGAAGAACTGACACATAGCCTTATTCCAGCCAAGTCATAAGAGCTTTAACAGGAGAAACTTACATACCTGGGCAAAGCAGCTGTGCTCCCAGTGCTGGTGGGCTGGGAATTATTCACTCCCATCCTAGGACAGGGTCTCTTTTTATAGGGGGTTAATAGTAAGATCACATGGTGGGTGGTCACATGACCACCAGAAAGAACAGTGCATTCCTAAGTTAACAGTTAACATCAGGCAGTTACCCACATTCTTTACATCCATTAACTTCCTTCCTGGGGGCATGATGTTTATCTTTGGGCAGCAGTCAGGGTTTCCGGGTAGCCAGCCAAGCCTGAGGCTACAGAGCATTAAATAGTCACAGAGGGTTAGAGAGAGTCCAACGTTCCCCAGATGCCTTTGCTGCTGGAGCCATATAGCATCTCTGAGTGAGTTCCCCTAAAACATCATATAAGGGGAATTATACAGTATTTGTCCTTCAGTGACTGGTTCATTTCACTTAGCATAATGTCCTTAAGGTTCATCCATATTATAGCATGTGACAGGATTTCCTCCCTTTTTAAAGCTAAGTAACATTCCATTGTATGTATATACCACATGTTTTTATCCCCTCATTCATCAATAGACATGTGGATTGCTTTCACCTTTGGTGATTGTGAATAGTTTTGCTAGGAGTAAAAAAGAGATATTTGAGATCCTACTTATACTTCTTTTGAATATAAACCCAGAAATGGGATTTCTGCTAATTCTAATTTTTGACCAATCAATATGCTGTTTTTCCATAATAGTTGCACCATTTTACAATTCCACCAATTATGCACAAGTGTTTCTACTTCTTCATGTACCACCAATACTTGTTATGTGATAGTGGCCATCTTCATGGGTGTGAGGAGATACCTTATTATTTTTTAAGGTTATTTATTTTTAGATAGTAGGAAAGGGAGGGAGACAGAGAGGGAGAGAAACACCTATGTGAGGGAGAAGCATCAATCTGTTGTCTCTGGTACACACCCTGACCAGGGCCCGAACCCGCAACCCAGGCATATGCCCTGGCCAGGCATTGCACTGGCAACTTTGTACTTTGCAGAACGATGCCCAGTCAACTGAGGTACATCTGTCAGGGCTGGTGTTGATGTGCATTTCGCTGATGATTAGTGATGTTGACTACTTTTTTCATATGCTTGTTAGCTATTTGTATGTCACTTTAAGACAAATGTCTACCCAAACCATTTAGCTGTTTTTAAATCAGGTTATTTTATTTATTTTTGTGGTTGTTGAGTTGTATGCATTCTTAAAATATTCACATTGTACTTCATAAAACTTGCAGTACAATGAATGACTTAATCTGTGGACTAAAAAATTATTTTATTCAGTTTAAATGTAAATTTTCTCATCAAAGTTTTGATGTTTATTTTATAGCATCCAGTGATTTTACTTGCAGATACTGGCTAATTACAGAAGCAAAATAATACAGCATGACTTTGAGGGGTAGAGAATCAGGCTTAGAATCTTCATAGCCAAAATCGGTTTGCTGATTCACATTGAAGAAGTCATCTGATGGAAGTACCTCAAGACTGAGCACAGGCGGTTGTCCCTGGCTACAGCCGCCCCAGCACTGAATGAATATATGAGGGCTGTCCAGAGAAAATCCAGCCATTGTAAATATACCATATCTTGCTGTGTATAATGCTCACTCTTCTGCCCAAATTTTTGAGGGAAAAATAACAATGTGCATTTTACATGGGTACTACTAATTCTGTATCTATATAAATGTTTTTAATTATTTTATGCTTATGCATTAAAAGTATAACTAGAGAGCAATAACAATATCTGTATGTAAAATAATACCCTGGAAACAATCAGTTTTGTTTCTAAATATAAATAAAAAATTGAATTAAAAAATTAAAATGAAAGTTTTTTTCCTGAAAGTTTGGGCCAAAAACATGGGTGTGCATTATACACAGGAGTGTATTATATGGCAAAATACAGTAATGATGACGGTTTGGGTGACATCAGTGCAACCTGGCAGCCAGTGAGAGTGGACTGGAAGATGCTTGTATGAACAATGACAACTCACTGTACTAGTCAGTGGGGGCAGTAGATGCTGTTGAGTGAGCATGTGTACTGTGTGGTCTGAGCAAGTAGAGCAAGGAATCTATATCAGATTTTGTATTAAGCTTGAACATTCCTCATGGAAACTATTCAGATGATTTGGAAGGCTGCAGGCATGGGCAACTGGTGGTTAGCAGCTTCATCATGACAGTACACCTGCTCATGCATCATGGCTCATGCATCATATCATGTCTCATGCAGAGGTTTTTGACAAAACATCAAATCACCCAGATGAATCACCCTCCCTATAGTTCAGAGTTGGCACCCTGCAACTTCTGGCTTTTCCTAAAACTAAGATCACCCTTGGAAGGGAAGAGATTTCAGACCATCAGTGAGATTCAGGATAATGTGACGGGGCAGCTGATGGCAATGGGGAGAACTGTGTGAGGTCCTAAGGTTCCTGCTTTGAAAGGGACTGAGGCATCAATGTCCTATGTCCTATTTTCATATTAACATGGCTGGAGACCTGCTGGACAGACCTCATATAGCTGCCCTCTGGCCGCTATCCCAGCCAGAATGGATTCCAGATGGTCTTCATTTCTTTACATTCTGCCCTGTGGTAGCACATCCAGTAGGTGAAGTCTGGGACAAGTGTCCTCCCAACCAGAGTGCAGGCATTTTTAACTTCTGCGGGGGAAGGTGGACTCTGCTCATAAGATGGCGGTATCCTCAAAAATAGCAAAATGTGACGAATACGCACTGTTTTTCCCCTTAGTTCACCCAATACCACTTCTAAAAATTAATGTGCTTCCCAACTCCATACTATGCAACACTCCCTAGGAGACTGAAAATATGCCCTTCTGTGACAAAAAGAAGACTCAAAATTCATTGATGTAACTAGTCGTCAAGTCAGGAATCTCTGAATAATGTCAATTTTCTTCATTTTGTCCTGACAACATCTTGGATTGGGTAGATTAAACTACAAAGTTACCATACCTAAAACACTTTTATATAAAACAGTGGTAGAAAAATTAGAGATTCACCATCACTTCTGGTGCATTGAAGTCACTGCTAGCCATGCCAACATAGACAGCAGCAGCTCCCGGGAATGACCCTGACACCGACTGCCCTGGCATCGTGGTGAAGTGTGTACAGCTGCAGACCTGGCACCAGCACGCTGTGGGAAATGGAGAGCGGAGAAACAAAGACTGAATTGTTTGTGGTCACAGTCTAGAATGTTGAACATTCTACTCATCGTATATGTAAAATTAAGAACAGAAGATTCACTGCTTACACCTAGTCAAAATTAAAGGTCAGTCGTTTGAATAGTATACTCAGTAAACATTTTTTCTTTATGTAGGTTATTTTGTTTGTATGACATAAATCTCTAGCAGATCTAAGAACTATTTAATGCATCTGTGTGTGAAGGAACTTATTTTATGCATCTTGCCTATCGAATTGCATCTCATCTCACTGCACCAAGTGTGCAGTCTTTCCAGATGAGGCCTAGAAGTTCCAGAAGAGGTGGCATGCAGAATTGCCATTCATAGTGTACAATGGGCTAAGGAATAACTTGTCCAGTAGCTAAACTTTTATATAGATCCATCAATAACTCAGTGTATATGGTATATGGACCATGTGATCATACTGATATTTTGCTAAAAATAACAGAAGTGATTTAGAAATATAAAGACCCTAATTTCAGACTTTATACATTTCTTTAGAATTCTTGGTCATTGCACAGCTTACACGTGAAGAGAAGTAATGTATGAAGCCAAAAACAAAAAGTGAAAAATTAGCAGGAGCTTCAAAATGTCAACATGTCAAAAACTTTTGTTAAAAATAAATTCTCATGATCAAAATGTGAAGACAAGGGAAAGAATGATGGCAACCCAAAGAATGTAAATGATGAAAATAACAGGGCAGAGTAAGATGATGATGAGATTCAAGACCCTTTTTAACAGGAAACAGCAGAACAAAGGGAAGATTAATGCTGTTGTAAAGAAAAACAATTTCTTAGGTCAACAGAATACACAGAATTATCAGCAGCAGTTTCATTTTGACCTTGATAATTACTGTAACATCACACTTTGACCTTTTGGGATAAATTGATATCATTCTGTACTATTCATTAAAAAGAAAGAGTGTTTCCCCAAAAATCTTCATCAATTTTTATAGAGGTTCAGCAGAACATTAATAAGAAAATTATTTGTAAACATTTTACAGAAAATATGGAAGGAGACTGTAAAACTGATATGAGATGCTAGGCCAGTTTATTTGAAAACCAAAGGACACATATATTGTTTGGCCAGTATGCTGTTTTGAACAAAGAGATTACATATATGACTTCATCGAATGTATGAATATTTTTAACAACGTTAAAGGTTATGAAGATTCCATGGAGCTCATTATGGTTCTGGTTATTTTGAATTACACATAAATAAAAATGTACTAGCTTTTCAAAGCTAGCCCCAGACCTGTACTGTTATGAAATAAATGCTTTGTCCTCCTGAAATTGCATGTTGTAATCCATGTGTTGTGGTGGTAGGAGGTGGGACTTTTGGCAGGGGAGTAGGCCATGAGGGTGGAGTCTTCAAGAATGGGATTATGAAAAGACCCCAGAGAGTTCTTTTACCCCTTCCACCCTGTGAGGGCACAAGGAAAAGATGGCTATCCATGAACCAGGAAAGAGGATCCTCATCAGATATTGAATCTGTTGGCTCCTTGATCTTGGACTTCCCAGCCTCCAGAACTATGAGAAGTAAATGTTTGTCTAAGCTACACAAGTCTAGAGTATTTTTTGTTATAGCAGCACAAATGGACTAAGACCAGCGGCATCTGCCTCCTCTGGGCACTTGTTAAGAATCAAAATTCTTGGGCCCTGCTCTAGACCACTGAATGGGGTCTGGCCAGTAATGATGTTTTAACAAATCCTTGGGGTTATTTTGATGCATGCCAAAATGAGAGAACAACTGTGCTAGCCAACCAACATCTGGAAGAACAGGCTTGAAAAAAATGGCTAGTATCCTTTAGAAATGCCAGAAAAAGGTAATTGTGGTTTTAAAACGATTGTGTGAGAGCCCTGCCTGGTATGGCTCAGTGGATTGAGCACCGGCCTGCAAACTGGATAGTTGCAGGTTCAATTCCCAGTCAGGGAGCATGCCTGGGTTGCAGGCCAGTGTTTCTCTCCCTCTCTTTCTCCCTCCCTTGTCCTCTTTCTAAAAATAAATACAATCTTAAAAAAACTATTAAGTGAAAGAGATTTTCTCTGAGGTTATGATTAAATGGAATAATTTTCAAATAACAAGTTTCATGAGAATCTTCAAAGTAATTGTTTAATTTATTTTTGGACAAACACTTGAAAAATGTCAAAGTGAAATGTGATATGTGACTTACGTATCCAAAATTGCTTAAGAAGAATTAATCTAAATCATGGGAAGGTGCATACACAATGGTGAAGTGGTAAACCAGGAAGCCAAATGACAACACTCCATGGTTACAGAAATAGATAATTGTTGATTTACATGCAGTTGTAAGTAATAATACAGAGATATCTGTGTACCCTTCACACAGTAGAATATGACATTTTAATTGTCATGTGGAAAGATCTTTTGGACCTTTTACAGACTCCTAATTTGGAAACATGAAGGCTATATCATTTTGTCTTTATTTGATAAAGTATTGAAAGAAAACTCATAAAATATTAATAAAATATGAAAAAATCAATAAAAGTGAAAGTGAAATCAATAGACTTTGTTATTCGGCCACTGAGAAGTGACTTGTAATAACAACTTTTCAGATCTTAGTAAAGACAGTATTTCTTTAGGAAAAAGAAACACAATTAATGAAGAGGATGAAGTATATTAGTAAAGACAGTATTTCTTTAGGAAAAAGAAACACAATTAATGAAGAGGATGTAGTATATTAATGGGTTGGGAGAAAATTTAAGTTTCAGATTGGATCTGACAGAAAATACTTACATCGATGAAGAAAGCATAACACACACAAATGTCACTTTAATGAAGACATCTGTCACTTCTCGGGAAAACTTGAAATGAACTAAAAATTAATGGCTCCGACATGAAAGGAACTTGATGAAGTGTTCCCCCAAACTGAGAACAATCTGACAATTTGCATGACATCAGAAATAATTAATTTGAAGAGCAAAGAAAACTTTCTAAACTGTCAGCAATAAAAGACACATTCCCATCAAACAGGCTAAAGGCTGAATGATTTTTCTGTTCTCTCTCTAGTCCACGGCCATACACAAGCACTGGCCCGGGGAGAAGCAATCCAAGAGCATGAGGCCAAGAAGTGTGGAAAGTCACACAGTATTATAGAGACAGCCCAAGGAGTTACTTAACTTTTTAAAATTATATTTTTTCTGGATTTTTGTAGCATTTATAAGCTTTTTTGAATCCTGTCCTTTGTGATTTTTCTCATTTTAAATAAATATGTACTTTTTATGTAACTTTTCAAATGAGCCCTCTCTCCGAATTTTATAACTTTCAGGCCTCATGAAACTAGGCTTCATTCATTCAATTCTGTGAGCTATAATAGTGTTCTCAGCATGAAATAAGCTTCTTCATCAAATAAATGGCTGTCATGAAAAAATAGTCTGTTTGGAGGAGATGCCAAACATCACAAAATTTACTTTGAAAGTTTATATTTAAAAACAGAGACTATATTATACATTGAATTAATATCTATTACCCAAATTTTAGTGATTAGACTTTTCACATTTATTTGCTTCACTTTTTTCTTTTTTTCTATGGTGTTTAAAAGCAAATCCCGGGTGTCCGTGTTGCATCCCTTCACACCTCATTTGTGTCTCTAGCACATGTGGACTGTTCCTTACATAATCACTTAACCAAATGTTTAGTCATTACATCTAACAAAATTATAAACTGATTCAGTGTTGTCCTCTAATAATGCTCATCTACCACCAAATATTTCCAGTTTTCTCAAAAAAAATGAATTTTTGCATTGTGTTTATTTCAATCATGATACAAGCAAGGCAATACATTAAATGTTAGTACATTTCTTAGACCTCTACTAATATATCACATTTTCCCCCTGTGCCACTCACTTATTGCAGAATCAAAGTCAGTTGTCCTGTGCAATGTGTAATATTTTGGACATCTGTTTTCTCTGATGTCATTAACTTGTAACTCTACCTGCCTTGTTTCCCATAAATGGAAGTTAGCACTAGACTAGTGGTTCTTAGACTTCAGTGTGCATCAGAATCCCCTGCAGGGCATATTACAACACAGATTATTGGGTCCTGCCCCAAAGAGTGTGTTTCAGTTGGTCCAGGATGGGTACTAATAATTTGCACTTCTAGTAAGTTCTTGGGAAGTGTGGATACGGCTGGACTAGCAGGCATGCTTGGAGAACTGTTGCTTCTGGATTGAGGCTGGGTTAGATTCAAAGTCTTTTTTTTTTCCTTTTGATGAGCTTGCTTCTTAAGTGATGCTGTGTGCTTCCTTTTACATCATGTCAACAGGTACAAGGTGTCCAGTCATCACACTTTCAATGATGCTAAGATTTCCCGGTAGATTCAGTAACGAATACTGATTTTAAAAGTAGTTGTAATTTAAAAAGTAACTCACCTCTTCTGTATAACTCCAGTGTGTAGGCAGTCATTCAGAAAATATTTATCTTCACCACGTGCTTGACATTTCACCACCTGCTTGACAGTTATAAAGATGAAAAAGGCATGGTCACAAAGTGATCCCAACTTCCAGTAACTCTCAGTCTTTGTGGAAGATGGACACGTGAGCTGACTTGTACAGTATTTCGTGATCACTGCTATGACAGATACAAGCAGAAAGTGTGGGTGTCTGACACCTAATTCACATGGTTTTTCCCTTATTTGGGACATAATGAAGAAGTAAAAGTGTTGTCTTCATTTCTCTTGGCTGAAATCAGACGTTCACCCCCCCACCTCCCAGCTGCATCTCAGATCAAGTGCCGTGGTATTGCTGTCTGAGCCATCCTGTGCTCTGGCCACAGAGAATGCAGACAGATTCGGCTTCCTCCTTGTGGGGACTTCTCTAGGTCTAGTGATGCAGTTATGTCGAGAGTGGGAAAATGTGATAAAGGGAAGTGCAAATGGATTTTCAGAAGGGTCTTTGCTAAAGAAAGCCACATGTTATCTCAAGAGGAACAAATGGAATATATACCCCTATTTTGCTATGTATGATGTACTTTGCCCAAATTTTCAAGGGAAAGATAAGGATGCACATTATACATGGGCATAATGATTACATACCATGAGTATAATAATAGGTGTAATAATCCCATCTATGCTGTATACAAAAATGTGAGTTCGCATTATACACAGCAAAATATGGTAACTAAGGCAAAAATTTACCCTTATCCCCTTAAACTAACACCTGTGTTTTAAGGATAATCAAATATGTACCTTTCATAGGGCCTAAGTTGTGAATCTATAATATCTTTTGTATATTTTTAAAATCTGCTTTGGACTTCCTGGATTTATACCTGGGATACGAAAATAATTGCTCCTGAAATGAAGGCTTCCTAGGATGTGGTCATCTGAAGTTTTTAGTGAGGCAAGGCAGGCGTATGGAGCAATGACTGCCTTATGTTATGTGGGTTATTAGGGGCCTATCGTACTTTTTATTGTTTGATTCTATATCATCTCAATATCCACATTTCTGGTTTTTGAAAGGAACTTATTTTCAGAGCAGTTTTCAAGTTCACATCAAAATAAAGAGTAAGGTCAAGAGATTTCCCATATGCCCCCTGCAGCTTCATAGTTTCCCCGATTAACATCCCTCACCAGACTGGTATGTTTGTTACAATTGATAAGTCTACATCAACCAATGATAATTATCCCAAACCCATAGTTTACTCGGGTTCACTCATCATGATGTACATTATGGGTTTGGACAAATGGATAATGATATGTATCCATCATTGTAATATTACACAGTTTTTCATTGTACTTTGCCTATTTCTCTTTAACACCCACATTCAGCAACCACTTATAATTTTTTACTGTCCATCATTTTGCCTTTTCTGTAATGTCATAGAATTGGAATCATACATTATGTCACATTTTCAATTGGATCTCATGGTTCCTTTATGTCTTTTCATAGCTTGGTAGCTCATTGTGTTTTCAGTGTCAAGTCTAATAGTGCATTATCTGGATGTACCACAGTTTACTTTCTCCACTTCTCCCCTGAAGTATATCTTGGTTGCTTCTAAGCTTTGGCTATTATGTATCAAGCTGCTATATGCATCTCTGTGTGCTGGTTTTTGCATAGGCATAAGTTTTTAACTCCTTGGGTAAATACTATAAAGCACAATTGCTGGATTGTATGGTAAGAATATGTTCAGTTGTATAAGAAAAAGCCAAACTCTTTCCACAGTGGTTGCACCATTTTGCATTCCCACCAACAATGAATGAGAGTTTCTGTTACCCAACATCCTGGTCTGCCTTCCGTGTTGTCAGCATTCCAGAGTTTGGCCATCCAAACAGGGCTGGAGTGATGCCTTATCTCATTGTTTTAATTTGCTTTTCCCCGATGACTTAGGATGTGGAACATCTTTTCATGTGCTTATTTGTCATCTGTACATCTTCTTTGGTAATATATATTTTGAGGGCTCTGGTCCATTTTTAATATGTTGGGTTTTTTGTTGAAGTTTTAGTGTTTTTTGTATATTTTGTATAACGGTCCTGTATCAGATGTGTCTCTTACAAATCTTTTTCCCCAGTCTGGGGCTTATCTTCACTCTCTCATATTTTTGAAGACCAAACAGTTTTGTAGAAAAAGGGAAACTAGTCTTGGATGCCCACTCGATAGAGGGCACATCCTGGATGGTGTGACGGGAAATGGGGGAGGATGTGTATTGATGCCCCTCTCAGTGGAGCTGAAGGAAAATGCAAATTAATGTGAGGAAAAGATTAGCAAGCAATGGAGGTATTCAGTTCTGTGTCAAATGCCATAGTATTGGTTTGGCCAAAAAGTACATTTAGATTTTCCCATATGATGGCTCTAGTAGTGCTTGATTGTCTTTAACTTTACGTGAAACAATTTGTTAGACTGTATTTTGACAGCTGTCATGGTGTGCATTTTAAAAAAGCTTATCAGAATTGGTGAATTCTTGTGCAGCCATTTCAATATTGAAGATGGAGGGAAAATACACATTTTCAGAGTATGCTTTAATATTTCAAGAAAGGTACAAACACAATGGAAATGCAAAAATCTCCAAAGCTTTGTGCAGTGTATGGAGAAGATGCTGTGACTGATAGAACATGTCAAAAGTGGTTTGCAAAGTCTCTTGGTACTGTTGACATTTGGGCCAAATAATTCTTTGCTGTAGGGCTGTCTTTTGCATTGGAAGATGTTTAGCAGTACTCTGGTCTCTACCCGCTGAAAGCCAATAGTGGGAGATGGCCAACATACTCAAAATATCCAAATCAAGAAAGTTATTGGTGACAATGAAAAATGTGTCTTTTATTTTATGGAAAAAACTAAATACACTTTTTAGCCAACCCAATATATTTATTATGAGTGCACAATTTAGCAAAAAGATATAAGGTGCACTGAAGTAGAAGTGGGGCTCTTTGTGGAAGTTGAAATTAATCTGGCTGACATTGAAAGCTATAGTTAGACCTTCCATGGTAAGGGGGCAAGAAATGAAACTCCACCTGAAAAACAGAATTTAGAGTTACAAAAATTTTAGTTGATATTATAGAGGATAAAAGCATTGATTATGCTTTAGATTTAGATCCTGAATATTCTCAAAGCCATTGAGAATGGGCTTTCTTTACCCTAAGTGACGAGGACTATAAATCCTTTATGGTTCCAAGTGATTCTATTTATAGCATATGGCTGATTTGTCTCTCACAGAGTGTGTAGAAAGAATAAATTAGCTTGGCATAAATTAGCTTGGCATATTTTAAGTCACATTAAGTGTATTATAACATTTTCCAAATATTGCACCTTGCCATTTAAAAACATCCTAAAAACATATTCTATATGGTATATTTTTCAAACATGTGGAATATTCGCCTTGTACTTTATTAGGTAATAGCACCTTCTTAATGATTTAAATGGTAAAAATATGCTGTTTTTTAATTTTAACTTTACCTTTAAGGTTAGTTGTCTATTCTAGGTGTATTATTTCTCCTCTGATTATACAGTTGTATCACTGTGGTCCATAATGCATGTTGAACATACATTATCATTACAAAAGGCATTTTTGAACATTGTTAGGTTAAATTGCCCATTGGCAAGGTCTTTCAGAAGGATTTTATTTTGGATAGATTTTAGGATAGCTGCTGTTTTTTACAGATGTTGTTATCTATTTATCTGGAGCCACCTATGTATCTAAATTATTATATGTGAAATCTGCATTTTTACTCTGGCTATATAAGGATTGATTTCTGTACCATTCCAGACTCAATTACAAGTGACTAAAACTCAGATATAATCAAAATAAAAGGGGTGGGGAGTGGATGATGTATGTTATCGTAGGTGTTTGGGTTAATTTCAAACACAATTGTATCTAGATGTTCAAATGATGTCTGGACTGCTTCTGTTTGCTTAGCTCTGATGGATTCAACCTGATTTCAGTTACAGGCAAATTGTTTCACCCAGAGGTGAAGTCGAGGCACACATATACAAGCTAGAAAAAGTTGATGCCCAGAGGACTGCCACTTTAACTTGGTGAAAAGCAGGGGCTCTTTCTGAAAGGAAAAGATGCTGGGAAGAGAAGTAGGAGACACCACAGCAGGACCCATGGTTGGTCTTCGATACAATGATCGGTTTGTGAAAATTGTCTAGGTTGGCATTCATCATCTCTCAAACATTAGGAAGCCCTGGGCTTGACCAGTGATTTAGAGGATTCCTGGTTACTTTTTTCTAGATAAAAACAGTTGCCATTTTAAAACTCATATGCAACATATACACTAATTTTAAAGCGTGCCGTTGTACAAATAACAACCCTATTCTCAATGATATTTTATACAGCCTTTGTTGGGCAAGTCAAATAAATACATCCACCCCTCAGTTTCCTTATCTGTTTAAAGAATACTAATGCAATTAGACCGACTACACTTTGAGGTCATTTCCATTTCAAAGAACTTGTGGTTCGATGATTCTCTTGCAAAATTGATTACAGGTTGATTTTACTTTTCTTTGGAACAGGGATATTGAGTGGAAAGAATAATTGCTCTCAAAAAGCTAAATTCAATAAAACTTTGCGCAGTGATGGAAATGTTCCATGTGGCTATTGAGCACTTGAAATGTGACTGATGTGACTGAGGAAATGAATTTTTCCTTTAAATCAATTTTGATTTAAATTAGAATAGCCACAGCTCCAGAACTATCAACTCATTTAAACAAGACTTTGTATGAGAAAGGGTTGAAATTAAAAATAAAACCAAATGCATATGTTTGTGCGGTGAATTTAAAAACAACAATTTCCTCCTTTCTTTTCAGTCTCCTGCACATAGCTACTCAAGCTATGACTCGGGCAAAAATGAGAGTGGAGACAGAGGTGCTGAGGACCTGTCTCTAAACAGAGGGGATGAAGACGAAGACGACCATGACGACCACGATGATTCTGAGAAAGTTAACGAGACAGACGGCGTGGAGGCAGAGCGGCTGAAAGCTTTTAATGTGAGTCCTGCCACACTCCCAGCGTGGCTCAGTTTTTACCACTTCACTTTCATGTTGTTGCTTGTTGGTAAAAGTGGATATTTTAGAGACATGTTTGTTTAATTTACAGAAGGATTTAAAAAGTACATGAAACACTCTTTGCCAACCAGACACCAGAATTGCTGAGTTTTGTTTAGAATTTTAAAGCCAAATGTGAGCTGCAAACTGGGGTTGTGTTGTGTGAGTATGCATGTTTACCTAGTGGATGGAGGGGACTCAGCTTATTGCTCCGAAGAGTTTGCCCATCATCAGTTATTTCTTCTGCTTTCCCAGCTTATCTAATGATGCATGACAAAAGAGCCAGTTGTTTGTTTCCAGAGATTAGTACCCTGTGCAGTGTAGCACTGGAGCAGTCTTATTTATCTTTAATAGAGAATTTTTATGGGGTGCTTAATTGTCGCAGTCTACTGTTACTTCCTGATTTTTTTCTACACAGTAGTCTATACTTTTCTGTCTGTCTGTGTCTGTCTGCCTTTCTCTCTTTCTCTCTCTCTCTTTTTATCCAACCATTTAGAAAGTCTTTAAAGGGTGTTTGCTTAAAGTTTCTGGCTTTCCATTGCAAAGTTCTCCAGTGAATAAACCGAAAAGTATTTTCCTATCAGTAATCAAGACAGCAAGCTAGGAATAGCAGAGAGCAGCCCTCCAAACCCTTCTCCTCTGTCTCCCTCTTGCCAACAGATGTTTGTCAGGCTGTTTGTAGATGAAAACTTGGACCGAATGGTCCCAATCTCTAAGCAGCCCAAAGAAAAGATCCAGGCTATCATTGACTCATGCAGGCGACAATTCCCTGAGTATCAAGAGCGTGCCAGAAAACGCATACGTACTTACCTCAAGTCCTGCAGGCGGATGAAAAGAAGTGGTTTTGAGATGGTGAGTTTTGAATTAAAACACAGCCCTAGATTCCATCAAAATCCCACATGTACACCATGACACTATTTTTTTTTTCATCTTAGTGTCTTTTTTATTTTTTCCATAATGTCAGGTCAAAGGGGTTCTTGTTTGCTTGTTCGTTTTTCTCCCCCTTCTCCTTTCCATCTTCCTGAAGTATTTATCCCCTTTTTGTTTATCCGATAAGGAATACCTTGTAAATCCAGTGCTCACAGGCCCAGATGATACCATGTCATAAGCAATGAGGGTGATTTGAGTAAAATCCCACGAGAACCAGCATCTCATTCGTGTTCGTTTTCTTTCTGTTACTACTAAAGGGGACACAAGGTTAATCAAGTCTTGAACTGAAGTGCCAGTTGTTGCTGTAGACGGCATGTGAGAATGGCTTTTTGAGGAACGAAAGGAAATGGATGGGTCCATCTAAGTAACACCGTTTTCATGCCAACGGTTAACAAATAGCAAGATTTGAAAATAAAGATCAGGGACTGGAAATCCTCATGTGAAAAATAAGGCTTTGTTGTACTCAATGTATCTGTGTGCTTGTGGATGGTAACAGGAGCTTGTATATTCCGCTGGGCTTTATAGACAGGTGAGACTATACCAATGTTAGATTACTTATGGGTGCAAATCAGACACCAGCTTTTTAAATTTAATTCTATTTCACCTTGCTCTCTAATTGTTACACCTATAAATAGTGCATATATTTACAGTGTTTTTTTTTTATTTCTTTTTTATGTATGTGAGCAGAAATGTGCTGACAATTTTCTGAAATATATATTTTTTCCCTCTTGGCACCATTAAAGCCAAGACTGTCAGCGTTTGTGATCTGTGCCTCTCGTTTATTTGGTGTGATGGGGTAGGAATTGGCGTGCATAGGAGAGCTTTCAGAGGATGTCATATATATATATATATGAGAAATCATTTTTCAACTGTAAATGAAATGACAAAAGGAACAAATCCACTGTGTGCTATTGATTTTCCTACAGTGGCTTATAAAAATAACTTTGATATTTTTTGAAAGGAAAACGACTGTTCTTATAGAGAAGCAGCCATCTGCCGAGATGGTAAGGAGCATCCAGTGTGGCCCCCACAGGGCCAGTCACTTCATCCGCCTGTCCTCAGACACCTCTCTGGGCTGATAATCATTCCTAATTTATCAAGCTATGAGAATTGTATAAACTGTCACATGCAAAACTCTGTGAGCCATTTCTGACACACAGTAATCACTAAATAAATCTTAACTCTGAAAAATGTTATCTATCAAATATTATTTAATTCTTTATCTGAAAAAAGCTCACCAAGTGTTTGCAGTACAGAAGCACAGAACCCTCCATTTAGATCACTGCTTACTTCTCAGAGTCACTACACTGAAATCAGTCTGTGGGACAGAAGTCCTTTTAAAACGAGAACGGCATAGCTGTGTCCGATCAAACCAAATTATAACAAGAGAGGTGGCATGATATAAGAGAGAAGAAAAGATGCTTGAAAAAAAGCTACGTTCCCCATTACTGAATTATTAAAAAGTTATTACCACTTACTAAATAGGAGAAAGATGATAGGCAAAAAGAATATCTAAACAGGTGTAAAGCCCAGAATCCTGGCATTGACATTTGATCGGGTTCAGGACTACTAAGCAGTTGATAGGAAATTCCAGTTAAAACTATGTCTCATTCAGAGGAGAAAATACAGTATATACCTTCCTTTTTTAGTAACAATAAAGATAATATTATATGTCATTTTTTTTATATTTTAACAGCATCTAACATTACTATTTCTTCTTAATCTTTTAATGTTTAGAGATTCTTCTCTTTGGTAAAATTTGATATTTTTTCATGGTACAAATTTTTTATTAATCATTATTTTGGAGAAAAAATCATTTTCATATAGAATTCTTAATTTCTCCAAGGCATATTCGAGACATTCATGGGTTTTTTTCATTGATTGTGTTTATCTAGTTCAATGAACATGTATTTGTTGTAAGCCTTGTGGTGTGCATAGGGAGCAGACAGTTGACTACTTCAAAGTCAAATTGCTTTACAAACTAATCTTATGCTCTAAAAAGTGCTACTAAATTTAAATTTAATAATTTTCATTGTTTATTCAATATATGTGTAGTGCACATAACATTATATAAAGTAACAAGGAGAAACAGATGTCCGACCTGTTGATTATGAAAACAGAACATGTTCCCTGATTCTTATGATGCATTGAGTTGAAAGCTGTGGAAAGCGAAATGCTTAAGAGATAATACAAGGCCTAGTATAACTGTTAAATGCACAACGTGGATGGAGACTGACATTGTAGGTGAGCCCATTTGTATATGTCACTCAGTAATGGACTATTGGAAATAACAAATTCAATCTGCCATCTGGAGGACACTTGGAGTTTTGATTTGTTTTAGGTATCACTTCATGGTCATGGAGCCTGGGGAGAATTGTGTGTCATTTTGAATAGTCATCTTCCTCTGGAAGAGATAGGAAAAGGCATGAGTAGGACAGATTGTAATCACTACTAAATATTGTACATGAGTAGTTTGCCATCATAATCTTTAAACTTAGTATAATATTAACAGGTATTTTTAAAAATTGAAACAACATTAAACAAACCATTTCTTCTATTGCATTTAGTGCAGGTAGACACGAATAAAATGGGTCATTTTCAGTATGTGATTGCTTTTGCATGCAAATTACAATACTTAACAAGTCAACAAGGCTACCTAAAGAAGTTTTTAATACAGTTTTAAAATGGGGTTGTTAAGTGTAGGATTATTTGGTAGGGGATTCTGTATTATAAATTGAAAGTGGCATTCAATAAACTTAGTTTTTCCAGTGAGTCAGGATGTCTAAGCCAGGGGACTACTTATGTAGAGTGAAATGCTAAATTATCTGTTTCCTGCTGACTTTGATTAAGAAATTCAAAGAAGTATCCCCATAGAAGTGCTTTAACACAGCATATTTTAGTCTGTACTTGAGAATCTTGGCATTCACTTTGACTAATTTTCTGCTGTCATTAATACAAAATCTATTTATGTTTAATTATTCTGCACTGTCCCTCAAGAGTTTACATTTCAACACAAAAACTTTTAATTGACTGCCTACAATAATTAGAGTTCATATTTGTGCATTCTTATTTAACTGGAATTATCAAGACCACACAGATTTTCATGGCCAAAGCAGCCAAAATTTCTGTCACGACTATAAATATTTTCTATAATACATGAAATAGAACAACTGTATTATGATACTTTCTACACATTTTTCACATTATTACCAGTTCATTGTTAACAAACATTTCAAATCATAAAATCCTTAGTGTTGAATACAAAAGGGCATCTGTTATGAAAAATAAATCTAATAAGTTTGATCCAGACTACTGTTGTAGTTTTAATTAGATTTTAAAAACCCAGTGAGTTAAACAGCTAATAAACTCACCCTTAGAGAAAAATATAGAATTGTTACAGATTCTGTTGTGTGGCTTTGGCAAAATACTTCAGCTACGTACTTTTTGAAGAGTATATGTTGATTGTTCCAGAAAAGAAATGAATCTCTTCAAGTTGTCCGGATCCTGAATTCAAAAGCACCTCTAATGGGTGGGGTCGGCCCACACCTGAGTTATGTGACATGAGTTATCTTCTAGTTTTATTAGTTTGCATTGTTAGAGACTCTTTCACCATGCTGCATACATTTAATATACGTTTGCAAAACTCAAGGGGAGTTTTGAAAATTTTAGGGGAGGTAGTCTTGGACTCTCAGTCCTTCATTCCTCTTATATCTCATATTTTGCCACTGAACTAAGATAAAATGTCCTAGATATTTGAATTCAGAAAAGTCAGTCTCTTGAAAAAGTACCCATTTACTTGCTTTTTAATATTATAAAATTGACTATATGTGTATTTGAAACAATAAATCTCATGCAATGTTTTTGTAAAACTTTGCCAAGGACATTGTCCAATAAGCTACTTAATATCCACTACAAATGACTTTATTTCAGAAACTTCTAGAAGGTAATACAAGAAAAAAAAATGGTTTCTTCTGCAGAGACTGCTTTTATGTTTTCTCATCACTAGGACTTGGTGTAACTTTCATGTTCACTTTTATGCCTGCCTGCCAGGAAGTTCAGAGTCTTTCTAGGGTCCCAATTATCATTTTGCTTAATTTATTTTAGTGTGCATATTTTGTTGGTGGATCTGATATCTATTGTAGGGGAAACTGATATATAAAATTTAAAAACAAATATGTATGTGTAATCTAATTATGGAAACACCATACTTTCATACCATCTTCTAAATTCTTAATATTTCTTTTAAATTACATTCTATCATAACTTTTTTCAGTAATTTTGATATCTGACCTTCTGATCTTACAGTTCTTTCATCAGAAAATAAATATTTAATGTTTAGGAAATGGTACATTTTTAAGGGAATTTGACTAATCACACCATTTGCTTCTACTCATCTAATTCAGCCCAAAGTAGAGGGATCAGGGTTTGTTTTTAATTCACAGCTCCCCTGATATCAGAAGCATTGCAAATGCTACAGTGACACTTGCTATTCCTTTTTAGCAAATAGAGATATTATAAAAAATAAATAAGTGCTTCTTTAAAGTAAAAATTTAATCAGAAATATACCCAGCCCTTCATACAAGATCCTGATTAAAAACTTTATAAACCCGTGTAGCCAGTATTATTTAGAACATTGCTCCATCAATCATCCCAACTCTTCCATGTTTTGTTTTCCTCCTTCACTGAGAAGAAAATTTCTTCTGAATAAAAACGTTTCCAGATTCCAAGGAAATATTTAATCTCATAACTCCTCTTTGACAATCTAAGTCCATCTTTCTTTGCTAGATTTTCTGAAAGATTATTTTACTCTCATAGATCATACCCATTACCACCAACTCTCTTGGTCATTCCTCACATTAAAATTCTGGTTCTTACCATATTGAATTAGTTCCTGTGAAGATCACATGAGTACCTTTGCTTCAAATCCAAGGATTGCATCCTCAACTAAATGGGCCCCATTTCCTTAAGACTCTTGTTTCTATCCCTCCTCTTTTGTTTTTATTTTCTTTTGGGCACTTGCTAAAATTCTGGGCTTGGCCATGTACTGCACATGATCCTGTCCACGGCTGCAGAGGTCTGCCCCATGCACTGCACCTCACTCTCAAGTTAGAGTCCCAGTTATCTACCAAGCTTTGGTATTTCATTCCAAATGTCAGCCAGACACTTGACAAGTTTACTGTTATATCTTCCCTGATCTGTTTTTAAAATTTTTCAGTAATACTCAACACACCTTACTATATTAGTTCCAGGTGTACACCCAGTGATTAGACATTGCAGAGTTTACTAAGTCATCATCCCAGTAAATCTCACACCCATCTGACACCATATACAGTTATTAGAATGCTATTGTCTGTAATCCCTATGCTGTACTTTAAAGCCCCATAACTATTCTGTAACAACTAATTTGTACTTATTAATCCCTTTACCTTTTTCACCCATCATTCTCCATCACTCACTCTCTTCACTAATATTCCACCTTATCTACCAAATCACTGGTAAATTCCTCTGGACTTGTCTATTGTCTTTTACACCAGTGTTCATAAACTTGAAATGAGATTTTGACTGTTTATTGTAAGTATGGCTTGCATTCTGCCACTCACTGAATTCTGTTTGTTCTCACTTTGCTGAATTTCCCAAATCAGTCCTGTAATTTTGAATTTTATCTGCTATCCTTTTAATTCTATCCCTTTCTATTTCTTACCTATATTCTTGCACAATCCTTTAAACTCAGTTCCATCTCATACTCCCTCCCTACTGTCCATTCTTAGGCAACACAGAACTAGGATTTGTGCTTGAAAATGAGAACATGTGGGGCCTTTTTCAAAGCAAAAGTAAATAAAAAATACAAGCAAAAAATTAGGTAGAATGATACATATTCACATATAGTTAGAAAAGATACCACATAGAAAAGAATGTAAAAACAGAGGTTTTGAAGATTCAAGCCCTTTTCTTTCAACATCTCCTGGGAAAAATTTCAGGCAAACTTGCATATAAATGCTTCTTGATTTTTTACTTGGCTTCTAAGAGAGTGCTTAAAACATCTAGAGATTTGGGAGAAACCCACCCAGTCGAGGGATCTTGCTTCCTAAACTTCATTAGTTTTATGAAAAATCTCCTTTTGCCACTGGAGCAGTCTTCCTCAATTCTTGCTTTGTTGATGTCAAACATTCCCATTTTAGAACAAATTCTAAATATTTTATATGTTAAGTATAGCCTTTTGAAACTGAGAGGCTAAGTTTCAATTCCTGGCTTAGTTGAATTCTTATACAATTTTATATATTGTATGTTATATATTGTGATGTTTCTAAGTCTCCATTTTTCCAAAGGAGAGGGCTGTGGAGTATTACATGTAATAATGTATATAAAATGTTTAACATGTAATCTTGCCTCTTTCCTTTCCTTTAATATGCTCAACTGTTTTCTTTCACACGATGAGCCACCACGTAGGGGCTTGCTGCTTTTTCTCTCAGTGTGTGCTCTCCCAGTTCATTGATTTTTCCTGACTCACGGATTATGGATTCTATTGTCTCATTATCCCTAAATGTACTAAAATTGAAGGATAACTAAAATGATAGCCAAATAGTTGTCAGAGTTACTAGTTCTTGCATCTTTTAGTTGTAGTAAAATGTTGATCTGAGTCTTACAGAATACCACACACACACTGCAACCCCCTTCCCTCTGCAAATACATACAAATCCTAAGTAGAATATAATTTTTAAATACCTTGTTAAGCTCAAAAGAGAGAAAAGGAAACTCCCAGGCCATGAAATTGATAAAAAAAAAAAACCTCATAGCCAGAATTGTAAACTCTTAATTGGATAGGGTAGTAGACTATGAAGGTAGAAAAATGGGGTCCGAATACCCACTCAAGTTCAGGAGATGTGGATTTTTGTTTGTGACTAGGCAGGAACAGGAACTGAGTACTGTGTGTGAAGCTTGGACCCTGGAAGGGCTATTTCTTTATCAAATGGGAGTTGAATAATCTAATTATAACTTTGAGAAATAATATAGGTATCATAAATATTGAAATGGAAAACTTGCAGATAGGTTAAATAGAAGATAAGATTCAGCCAAAGAGAAAATCCATTAATGTAAAACGATGGAAAATTATCCACAGGAAAAAAGAGAAAGGAAATAGGAAAAACAGGTTAAGCTGGAGAAGAGAATGATAAAGATATATCTAATAGCCATTCCAGAGAACTTAGAAAGGGACAGCATTCAAACAGCTGAGAAGGAAGAATTTTTTAGAATTGAGTAGACCATTGAATCCCAAGAATAGAGAACTATTTCTCTATTCCTGTCCTGAGCAGCATAAAAAAAAAATCCATACATACATAAATCACAGTAAAAACCACAGACCCAAGAAAGTATCCTTAAATGCCACCAGGAAGAAACAAGAGATTATCTAAACCAGAAGAACGCAATGAACACGTTTCTTGCCCTCAAAAATTGATGTCAGAGACAATCTTCAAAATACTAAGGAAAAGGGTCTTCAAAATGTTTAGAGAAACTACTTTTAATCTGTAAATCAACGCGCAGCTAAACGCCACTTCCAGAGTGGGAAAGAAAGAGACATTTCAGACCACTACTGACGTTCCCACCCACAGGCTCTCTGGACCAACTCGAAAGTCCTCGAGAATAAGGGAACTGAACCCAGAAAGGAGCAGTGGGAAATTAGCAGTCCTGGTGAGGAAATCTGAAGGAAAGCACTCTGACTTTATAGCCAGTGGATTGGGTTTTGATCTGTGTCATTTGTCACTTGTGGACCTTGTAAACCTGAGCTTTAGTTTCCTTATGGAAAAAATGCAAACACATGGCACTTATCTTACACATGTAAACCAACAGCACTTGAAATAACACCGTAAAAAACTCCTACCTCGCTCGGTACGTGGTACCCGAGGAACGTGATAAAATGCATTTCAATCTGAAATTTTATTTCGCGGTCCCCTGTACTGGGAAAGCCTCACTGTCTCTGTTGACTACTTGGAGAACTGAATCAAATATGTCTTTATCTACTTAATCCATGCTTCTAGCTAAGAGCAGCTCTATATCTCTCTCTCTTCTGTGTGCAAATTTTACTTGTGATACCTGTAGTTTTATTTTATCCTGTCTCATATTACTTTTACTTATGTACGGACCTTAGCTCCCTAATACTAAGTTATGTTTCTTGAGTCCTGTGCTGCTTAATTTGTGCATATCTTTATCACCCCCAACGTCCTATACAGTGCAATTAATTAGTTGCTCATGAAAACTGCTCAATACATGTTTAGTTCAACTACAATGACTGAATGAAAGATGAGTGAGTGAATGGATATTTATTCATGTGTTACTTTGTGTTAGAAATCAATTGGGAGATAAGCTAATTTTTATTATGTGCTGTGTGTCGCACAGTGTTCTGCAATTGGTATTTGGATTTAAAAGCGACTGCTGACTGAAATTCTAGCCTACTATACTTTAAATCTTTAGGGAGTATTTCCCCCCAAAGTAAACAGTTATATAATATTTAGTATCAACTCTTTTTTTTAACTCCTGAAACACTATTTTAAAAATATTTTCATCTATTTGGTCATTAGTGTGAATAGGTAGTAACATTAAATGTCTAAATACTATATTGTATAGTTTTAGGTTTCACATGTCAACTATTAGGGAAAAGACACCATGGTCCACAATAATCATAAGTAGGGATAGTCACTTATTTTCAGAATTAAAAGATGTTTTTTAGTGGAGATTTAAATAAATGGGCACTTAGTTAAAAATGAAAATGTGTCATTTTGGTTGATAAATTTCTTTTATCTGGTCTTGATTAGAGGTTTTATCCTATGACATTAGCTTAACTGGATTTTAAGTATTACTTATGAGACTGTGTAAGCAGAAGGTCTGTCCAGAAAAAGTCCAGGCATTGTTAATACAACAAGAATGGTTTGTGCAACACTGACATGACCTGGCAGCCAAGGACAGTGGACTGCAATGTACATGTGTGAACAATGACAACTTCACTGTACTAGTCACTGGGGGTAGTAGACACCATTGAGTGAGCACCTGTACTGTGTGGCCATCACATTTAAAACGAGCAAGTAGAATAACAAATCTGCATCAAATTTTGCATTAGTTTGAACATTCTTCTATGGAAACTATTCAGATGATTCAGAATGCTTCCAGGGACAATGCAATGAGTGCAGTACAAATAAAAGTGTGGCACAATGCTTCAAAGATGATCGAGAATCTGTTGAAAGTGGTCCACATTCCGGAAGGCCTGCATCAAGAACACCTGAGAATGTTGAACACATCAGGGTTGCAATCAACAAAGATCAGCAACTGACAGAACTAGAAGCTGATCTGGGGATTCCAAAAACTACTGTGTCCGAGATTTTGACACAGGTTCTTGGCATGAAACATGTCGTAGCAAAATTTGTTCCGTGGCTTCTGCTACCAGGGAGAAGGAACATCATGCTGCAGTTGCTAATGACGTGATTCAAACCACTACCAGTGAGCCAGATTTCCTCAAGGAGGTCATAACCAGAGGTGAGTCATGGGTCTATGGCTCTGATCTGGAAACGAAGGCCCACTCCTGCTGGTGGAAGTGGCCTGGTTCTCCGAGCCTGATTAAGGTGCAGCAAAGTCACAGGAAGATCAAGACCATGTTAACTGTGTTTTTTGATTGGGAAGGTGTTGTCCATCATAAGTATGTCCCTCCAGGCCAAACAGTTAATATGGAATACCACCTCAATGGTCTTTGTCGGTTGAGACATGCAATATGATGAAAACAGCTGCAGCTATGAGAAACTGGTGATTGGCATCTTCATTACCACAATGCGCCTGCTGGTGCATAGTGTCTCGTGCAAGTTTTTTTGTGAAACATCAAATTATCCAGGTGACTCAGCCCCTCCTACAGCCCAGATTTGGTGCCATGCAACTTCTGGCTTTTCCCAAAACTAACATCACCTTTGAAAAGGAAGAGATTTCAAACCACTGATGAGATTCAGGTAAATACGATGGGGCAGCTGATGGCAATTCCAAGAAAGGATTTTGTAGAATGTTTTCAACAATGGAAAAGATGCTGGTAGAACTGTCCCAAGGTGCCTACTTTGAAGGGGACTGAGGTATCATTGTCCTATGTACAATGTTTCTTGTATCTTGTTCAATAAATGTCTCTATGTCTCATCATACATGCCTGGGTACTTTCTGGACAGACCTTGTATATAAGCGTGCGCGCGCGCGTGTGTGTGTGTGTGTGTGTGTGTGCGCAATCAACTATAATCCCCTATGTCTTTATGAAAGATCATTATTAAAGGCCAATAATGTTTTAAAATCAAGGTCAAGGCATAGAGTATTACTTCATAGTAAAATATTTATAATCAAACCATCAATGAAGATTAGTTAGAATTTTTTAAAAACACATTAAAAACTCCTTTTGAATTAGTTGAGAGAATTTTGTGGAGAACCTGGAAAGCCCAGTGATTCACTTACAGCTCTCAGAGCTCAAATGTCAGGGTTTGATGCTCTCCCATTAACTATGCTTCTCTTGTACACTGGTTAACCCTCAAATGGGTCCTCACTACCAGTTGGGAAATACCACCATCAACAACTCTTAGCCTCTGTCCTTAAAACTGATAATCCAACAGCAGTCTTCCAGCTTCAGGTTGGTTACCATAAAAGGACCTTTTGGCTCCTATGTCCATCCCTCAGATCAGTACCGGGGAATACATGATGAGTTCCCATGACTGTTCAGTCCTAAATCATGTGGCAGGGTCAGTTCAATGAGACGCTTTGCCGATAATTTCCACCAAAACCACGCGGGATGAGCTAAGGGCTATTGGCTTGCTATTTTAGTCCACATTCACCACCCTTACTTGAAGTCTTGGCTCAGTGGTTCAGGATTCATAACTTCTCAGGTTTTGGAAGCATGATAGTATATATATTCTGTTTATTGTAGAACACTGACAGTGGGGTCTAAGAAAACATTCCAAATACAAATATATTATTTCCACCACATATGTGAATGTGCATGGAAAGTAGGAAAAGATTGTAAGTATTCTCATGTCATTTTTTATACCAACTGAGTTAGCCCCAAGTTGCTAAAAAATCTTTCAGTTTATACCATATTAGGATTTCAAAATTGCCAACAAAAGGTTGAGGCTCTATATAATAAATGTGCTTTGTTGGATGTGTGTTATACCCTACATGCTAGGCACTGTACTAGCTTGTAAAGTAAATTCTGTGATGGTAGAGACAGTGTGGTTTATCCCCATGTCTTTGACTTGGTGCAGCTCCTGACATATAGAAAGTACTCATTAAATATGTTCGTTGAATAAATAAGTGAAGAGATCAATGATTTTATGTACATTATTACTTCATGGAAGGAATTTTAACAACTGACCTGAGATATAGAAATTATTTTTTTATTCCAAACTTACTGACTGAACCTCAGTTTTGCCGTTTATGAAAATAAAGATAATGATACTTGGCGGGATGAGTGTGACTCAGAGAAATTAAATAGCAAAAGTGGTCAGACAGATTGCAAGTGGTTGATTACACAGTAATATCCAGGTCAATCTGACTTAGTTTCTAAACTGTTACTTTATTCCACAGATGTCTAGAAATGGAGCTACATAAACTCCCAAACTCCTAAGCTTAGAAGCTGAGGCTTCCTACGCACCCTAACAATCATACCTTTAAGGTGTAGACACACCATTTTGGGGAGATAGAATATGTGGATCATCCAATCTACAGAATTCTTAAATCATTTATTTTTATAAAATAACAAGATTAGTAGAAACCTAAATGTAAAGCCATACCTAAACTTTGACTACTGAATAATTTGTGGTTTTTATTTTGAAAGGGCTCATTCTACTCACAGTCTCGCGTGGATGTCACCATTGCCGTCAGTATGGTCTTGTCTGATACTTAATTGAGCTGCACCTAAATGCTAGAGTCTAGAAACCATTTCACAGTAACCCCTGCATAGAGTCTGACCGTTTTTATTTCTTTGTACATTTTTGTAATTTTGGAAATCCTAAAGCATCTGACATATACAGCAGAAGTTCAGAGGACTCTAACATTGCTCAGTTTGTACTTTTAAGATAAAAAATTGGAATAGTTTGTTGGTGTGGAGGCATGCTTTTCATGCACATGTAAGGAAACACATTTACATTGTGCCAACAGCAATCACGTCTGAAGCCCCCAATTAAAATGTGATTTTTTTGAACTCCAGAAGCTCCGTGTGACAGTTTAGCCATCTGTTTAATGTAACAGCCACCACTGATTTGGGCACAGATAATTATTATGATAAGGACAGTGCCGGGGAAAGATCAGCTCATCCCAGTTGAGAATGACAGTTAATTAAGAAGAGATAATTAGTAAGGGGTGGTTAGCACTGTGTTATGTCCTGGGAAAGAAATAGGTATAAAATCTTCTCAATCTAGATATAAATCATGTAGAATGTAAGATTAAAGACATTTGGAATCATTATTTTGTCCAATATGTATATTCAAATATTACATATTAATAGCATATTTTCTGAGCTATATTTCCAGGAGAAGTCTTGTTTTCATAAATTATCTTTTGAATTCTTTGCATTGAATTTTTTGTCAAAATATTTTTCTCTCGAGTTATGGCATGGAGCTTTTGTGTTACACGGCCGCCCTTACTGCTGTGCGAGGAAATCTGGTGGAATCTGCGACTACAGCCCTTAACACACTTGGCTAATTGTCCGCCAGGAAGACCTAAAAGCAGAGATATTTAGAATAAGTGCTCTATTATTCGGAGTGGTGAAGGACAGGAGAATTCCCATGAAGGTGGGTCTAAGAACTCAGACTAAATAATAGTTTTAAATTTCTCCATTATAAAATTGTTTTTCAAAGGAGCAAACTTGATTAATTTCCTTGTATCTTAGTAGAAGTGCTTTTAGCAATAAAAGAAAAAGGTCAAGTTACGGAGGAAAACTCGGCAAGACTTTCTTATTTAG
>PVKM010008206.1:0-39529 GCA_004027735.1 Carollia perspicillata
GCAAATGATAACATTTTAAAGGCTTCTTGATTGGTTCCATATTGTGAAAGGAGATAAGTGTGAGCCTTAGGCATTTGTTCTTAATTTGGTGAGCAATCAAGGAGTCTTTCAGGTTGATAGAAAAGACACATTTTTGAATAAAATGGATATTGTCACTCCCTGGGAGGGAATCCATTACCTCTGAAACTGTGTGATGGGGATCTCTCAGTGGGTTATTTGAGACACTGCACTGTTTTTGTAGTTACAATAAACAGTATCATGTTTCTTGCATCTAACAGCAGTTGAAAAAAACTCCTCAGGCTTCACTGCAGCTGCAACATGTACCAAAGTGACATATCACTGGTGGATGGGAAGTGACAAAAAGAGACACTCCATACTGGCAGATAGCTCCCAGGGCTGAGAATGCACATTCCATCAAAACACCGTGTTGCTTGAAAGGCCAACAGGGAGAGCCATAGATGGTAATCACGTACAGTCACCCCAAGCTTGCAAGAGGAGAGGCTCTATGTCATAGTTGAAGGGGAAAACAATCAAAGCCAGAACTGTCACTACTTCCGTGTCTGGCCGGCCAAAGCACATTTGTACATGTTTCTGTGCCTGCACACACATTTTCAAACACGACACACTGCATCATAATCATAATAATAAAGTATATCATTTTGCAAATAACAAACATTGTAAACTACATTTACATCTTCCCTGCTTTCAAGGGTTCAGCATTTACAGTAATTTGCATAGAATTTAAAATGCAAGGGGTTATTTTAAAGGCTCTGGAAGAGCCGATGTTGAAACTAAAATGATGTCCATGTGGACTAAAATTATAATTGTTTGTTTACCTATGTTTGCATGTGAGACAAAAAGATTTCGAGACACTTAAAAGTTTCAGCAGAAATGAGACTTCAGAGATTCAGTGACTAATTTTCTCTTATTTCATTTTAGGCCACATTTGCTCTCCTGTGGAAGGGGAGCACTCATATCACAGTCTGAGGACCCAGGGCAGCTCTTTGTGAGGTTAATCAGAAAGGAATCAAGCCTCTAGTGAGAGACTTCTGACTTAATGACAACTTGAAGGAGCAACAGCAGCAACATATTTGTAAAATTAACACTGCAAAATGAGTCAGAATTGCTCACTAAGCTAGTAATGAACCTAACTGGCTGAATTAAAGTGAGACTGGGATTCTGCCCACCGTCTGGGTTTAAGACGAACTGTGGCACAGCTATGTAGGCACATGAAGAGGAAAAGGAAGAAAATACCTAACAAGCAAGATTAATTGGAAATCTGCGTTGTGCTTCAACCGGAGTCAGCCACAGTTTCTTAGAGACCATTAACAGGTTTTTACTGGAATTAGTTTAGAAAGCTGTTCCCTCCAATTTTGAAAATGATTCTTTATGCGTATATAAAGAATAACTTTAGAGAGAGGAAGGGTCTTAGCTGTTATGTAACATAGCAGGACAACCCTTTCCTTTTACAATGCAATTGATCTCCACAGAGATTAGGAGTCCTGTTCCAGCTTTGCAGCTGGCTCTACAACCTTTAGCTAACTTGACACAATGGTTACATAGTTTGGTTGGAACCCCTCTCGCTTCTCCCAGGGAACTTTTCAGTAGTGTCTTTGACCTCCTGGCTTCCTCCATCCCAGGCCTTTTACCATTGACAGGTTCATCTCTTATGTCAAAAGACTGCTATAAAACCTTTAGTAGCTCCCGCCTTCTCACAACCTAACACAGTGCTTTGTAATCAGAAACCCTTCCCAACAAGATAATTTCTAACCTTTTAGACTACCATTTCTCATTGAAAAACCTCTTCTGCAGGCTTACTGCTTAAACCAGTTCCCTGAGCCTGTTTAATCTCTTTCTCTCCGTCACATACCCACATACCCACTTCTCTTTGTTCATGCTCTTCCCTCAGTTTATTACAAAGACAAATCTTCATCTATCAATATCTAGATGGAGTCTCATATTAGCATAAAGCTTTTCTCAATTATATAACATAATCCCCTCACTTCTCCATCCAATCTTCCCCCAAATACTTGCCTATTAATTTTCCAATTGCATATTTTTGAAAAAGTAATATGTAAATAGTGAAAACTAAACTAAGATTTGAAGTCATGTTGGTGCAGATCAATATATCATATTTGTTGAAAAAAAAATTAAATATTTTGTAGTTTTCACAGTCCAGTATATCAACTGAAAGCTTCTCCAATGTAGCTTAGTCCCAATAACAGAAGACTCCAGATTCTGTGTGCCAGGAAACAAGATGACATAGTAAGTCTGGCCTAAGCTTATATTTGGTATTATTCATTTTATTAGTTATGAGGTTCGACTCTCCTATTGTCTACCTCTATCATTTTTAAGCTTCAATTGGATGTTTATTTCCATTATTCTTTTGTTGGGAAACTTAGAAAATTAATCTTAACACAAAATCAGGAGAAATACCTACAATCCATGATTATGTGAAAAAAATCAGAGTATGTATTTTGGTCTAGTAGGTCTTGCATTCCTTTACTGTGATATTTGTGACAACTTAGATATAACTGGAATATATTTATAGTTTCTTTGCCAAAAGGTAGAGTTGCTCTCTTTAAACTAGCATTTCAAAAAAATTATGTCATTTCAGGAACTTTGATTATTAACCAATAATTAATAATAATGAAGTTGTGTTATAAAATATCTGGGTACATCTTCATCACTTTAGGGCTATCGACAAGGGCATCTCTTGAAAATGAAAGTGGTGACATGTAAGGTAAGATGTGACTACTACATACGGTTCTAGGCAAAACTGGAAACTAATGTTCCCTTTTCCTTCCTACAAAATGGCAGAAACTATAAGTAAAATATTTATAGAACAGTCTAGGTAAATAAAAGA
Organism: Carollia perspicillata; assembly: GCA_004027735.1. Classification (NCBI taxonomy): domain Eukaryota; kingdom Metazoa; phylum Chordata; class Mammalia; order Chiroptera; family Phyllostomidae; genus Carollia; species Carollia perspicillata. The sequence continues at coordinate 2,867 of PVKM010008206.1, forward strand.
TAAATTTTTTGTTAGAATATGTTTGGTCTAATTCATCTTTGGTCCTATCAGTGTATGTACAGACGGTAAACTCATGAAAGAAAAACCATGTCTTTCCTGTTTTCAATATTATTGCAGTGGATAGAGCAGAACCTAGGGCACAGTTAAATGCAAAGCAAGCACCCCTGAATAAATGAATACATGAAAATATATGTCTTATCAGTTATCATTCCATTTCCTGAGTATTATCATAGCTGGCTAAAATAAAGAAAACTAGTCCTGTTTTTCCAATGGTTAAGTGAACACGGGCATGTTGCTTAACCTCTTTGAGCCTTAGTTTACACAACTGTGAAATGAGGGGAAGGTCTACTTTGCTTACTTCAAAGGGCAGTTTTCATGGTTGAATGAGCATATTATGGAAAAGTGTCTTATTAACTGTAAAGTACTAAAATACATAAGGCATTATTTTAACAGGATGAGATATTTGAGAAAAATATTAAAGTCATACCTGAGTTGTTGACCTGATTTATAAAAAATGGCAAATAGAAAAAAACAACATATGACCACAGGCTTTTGCAAAAGCTTTACACTTGAATTTTTATAGGGGGTTATACTTTCACAACTGTTAAAGGAGAACACACAGAATGTGAAGATATAGACTATTTACTTAAGAGAACAAGGTCCGAGGATGTCATGCTAATTTTGATTGAATGTTTTGCCTAAGTAGGAGACCAGTGAAGTGACCTCATTATACAGCTCTGTGCGTTTGCCATTGCCTGTTATTGTACTTTCTGGTAACTGATTTGCAAAGTGTGTTTTGTTTAAAAATTTATTTTAGGAAGATTAACAATGGAGAACATTTCTTGGAACAGCTACTGGAAATGTTTAGCAGGATACAAAAAACTATCCAATTTTCCTTTACATACTATACAAGAATGATTTATTTGCTAGCAACATTTTTTTGCTTTAGTAGAGATGACCCCTTTTTACATTTCAACTATGTAAGAAATGCTTCTATTTTATTCTCCCATTAAAAATAGTCATATTTGAAAAAGAACATTATTAAGATTAGCTTAATTCATTCAACAAATATTTAATGCGTGCTAAGCATTATGGAAGGCACTAGAAAAATTTTTTCTAATATTTTAAACTAATACACCTAATTTTGTTCTATTATTATAACATTTATCATGTTGAATAATCTTTTTTGATGAGGAGTTGTTATTTAGTGTCTTGCTTAGTGGCTGGTGTTTTAAAGATGATAGAATTAAAATATTAGTTATTAGTTTAAACAAAAGAGCCTGAAAATTGAATAATTATATAATTTGAGGACCATTACTTTAGAAATATTTTCAATTATGTTGGGCTTATTTGGAAGAGAATTGTTTAATCTAATTGCTGGTTAACATTTTAAAAATACTATGAAATAGTAAGCTGGCCTGTGCATTTAGTATGCAGACTTGTCTTCACATCATCATTTTAAGCAACTAAATAGACTTGTTTCCTAAATGGTCAATATTGTGATTATTACATGTAAGAATTTTTTTTTTACATCTAAAATTAGATTTCGGACTTAAGTCTTTCATATGATGAATCATTGTTCTCCTATTGGCGTATTTCAAATAGAGGAATAATTATAAGATTAAAATTAAAGTTCACCATTAAAAATAAGTACCTGGATTATAATATTATAAATGTTATGATTGGATGGTGCCTCATTTAGAGAGCCTCTGTCTATGACAAGAGAAAAATTGAGTGTTTCTTAAGTGTATTGAAATTGTAGTCACTGCAGTCTAACTTGTCTTTCAGGCAGATAATTGCTTTTCATGCCTCTTAGAGGTGGGGATGAATTGAACTATCAAGTAGTAATTATGGATGATGTGCATCCCCTGAAAAATGGAACGATAAGAAGCTTGTTAGAAAAGTCCACATGTGCATTATATAATGTCAGATTGACTTTGACACAAGACAAAATGTTTGACTTGCATTTTACTTTCATTTTTAATGGGTCTTTGGTTTAAAAATATTTTTTATGTATTGGAGAAAATTCCATTACACAAAACTATTTATTCTTGAATCTTATCTACATGAATTAGACAGGAATTCTAAAAATCCACCAAGGTCAAAATACATTGTATAGTTCTTCCTAGCTACTATATTCTAAGAGACAAATGAATTTCATAATTAACAGTGGAAAAACTCACTTAGTTAGCAGCCCAAATAATCTGGTGTGAACACTGGCCAGACATGGTTAGCACTTAATAAATGACTTCCAAATGTTTCCAGCACATGCACTCAGACTGTGCACAATACTGACTCTCTTCTGGATGTAAAAAAAATACACAGTCCTTAATAAAGATGGGACATCCACTTTGAAAACAGGTACTACGTGTAAAAAACCCGCATTCAAGGTTTTTTTCAATTCCTTTGTCTCTCCATCTTGCCTTCTATCCCACCTCACTGCCCAGTACCAACACCATCCTTTTCATAATGTTGCAATGTGTGATGTGACCTAACCATGTCCTGGAGAACATTATTTGTTACAGTTAGATTGACCTCAACCTCAAAATAAAAGAAACATAAGGAAAGTGCTTATACTAGTGAGCTACTGTTAGCATGTTTTAGTTGAAATTACCGTGGATGATATTCATTCTGGTGACATGTTAGTGTTGAAAAAAATATGTTTAGCTATTTATGTATTCAGTATGATATGGCTCTTCTTAGTTCGAAATCATGTCCTACTTCCACAGGCTGATCTTATAAGTAGATATTAGCTATAATACTGAATTCATGAGATTCATTTTAAACAAAGAATAATTTATGTCATTAAATAGCAGTTGGCTCTTTAAAGCTGTTACTTTTTGGAGATAAAAATGTTATTATCACACATCATTTTAAAAATCAAAGTACTAGCAACATTTGTTTACTTGTCAAAACCAACTTGTCGACCAGTCTTAGTTCTAAATGACTTTGGCCATGTCCTAAAATTGCAATTACCCAAAGAACACAGGGGTGGGACAAAAGTAGGTTTACAGTTGTTTGTATGGAAAACATAGAATAATTAATGAATAATAATATAAGAATAAACTCTGTGTTTTGCATACTCACAGCTGCAAACCTACTTTTGTCAAACTCTGTTCATAAAATTTCCACCACTATATTCAAGTAAATTTTCCTTAGACCTTTTCTAAAAAGAAATGCTACAAATGTGGGAGACCATGTTCATATGATGAAAATATAGAATAAATAAAAGTCAAATTAAAGTGGGATTTTGAAGATAATATAATTCAACCCTACATTTCACTTATACGAAAACTAAGGAGAAAGTAACTTCTTCAGGTAAAGACCATTGAAGTGTTAAATGAAATATTCATGGTATTTGGTTCATTCCAGTCTGCCATACAGCAGCCTTTGAAGCTAGATATATATGTCGCCTATACATTTTGAAATAAATCAGTTTTATATTTACACATTTTATTTAAAAAAAACAGCTATACATAAAATCATTCCAATATACCTTTAAATTGGTTCTTTTTTCTTCTTTTCCTCAATGAAAATTTAAGCCTAAATATACTTTTGGTTTGTATTTGAGAATATTGATATGAATTTTAGCTTTCCAAATAGAGGCAGTTGTGTGACTTTGATGGTCAGAATGTCGGTGAAGAGAATTTTCCAAGTAGTAGCATTATCATGTACTTAATGGAGACTAGAGGATGACCGAAGACAAATTCTGTAGCTACTATTGCATTGTCACTTGTTGAACAAATTGTACTTTAATCATGGAATTCAGAGAAGTGTTTGGGAACTAGGGTTCGGGAAACTTTTTTCAGAAAAATTAAACTTTTAACTATGCAGAAATGCAGTAGTTCTGAATATAGAATAGATGTAGTAGACTTATTTGCCTTTCATAGTTTGTGAATCTTGATATTAAAACATTTAATGGGATTGATATTAAGTATTATCAACCTCAAGTATTTTATGTCATCTTGAAAATCTTCTTAAATAGTGATGATGTAGTAGATTGAGTTAGACATGTTGTCCAAATAATTTTAAATTTGGGGAGAATAATTATATTACCTTCTCAGAAATGAACTAAAATTATGAATAAAAACTTCCATGAGTAAATTCATTTTTAGGTGACTTTCTATACTCTGATTTGAAATACAGTTTACTCTTCTCTGAGATTGCCTCAGTTTACTAAAACTGGTACTGCTGTTTGGTAAAAAAATAATGTTTGATTTTAAATAGTGGCACCTTGTGCATGGTTAAAAATATTTGCTGATTGAATGTTAATTGATGCATTTGACTCACTTTATGGAATAATGCTGTGCAGGAAACGTTCTTAAAATAATGAGTAATTATGTTTACACTGGAATGAAAAGTATGAAACATTAAACCATCCATAAATAGCTATTGCTAAATATGAAACTCAAGTCAAAGTTCTTCCTTATTCTACCAGTTACTCTGCTTTTCTATGTAATTTATAAGGCTGGAACATAAGAAAATTTCAACATTTAAAAATATTAATTTGCTCAGTAAGAACTACCATTTAGATAATTTGTGATACATGTTTTTCACATTTGCTTTTCTTAAGTATCTCAGCTTCTTATTTTTATCCTATGCATAATCTGAAGAGAAACACAAATACACAACCTTAGGTTCTATGCTGAATTCTAGAAAAATATATTCAAGTTAAACATTTTGGTTACAGTCACAAAGAAAGTTCAGGATATTTATAGAAAAAATTCAATAACTCTTAATTAATCAACTATAGCCATAAACTAAACCCTCTTTATTATAGTGGTCCTTGAGAACACTTATATGAGCATTTCAAAATCAGGGAAAATAAAGTCAGTGTTATTTTGTGAAAGCATCATTCTGTGTATATTCAATTGTAGAATTATTATGAAATGTAGAAAAATTGAAAAATGTATGTTTGCAAAAAGCAAATGCTGTTTTAAATGACTTGTTTTACAATTATTTAGAAAAATCATATGGTGACATACTGCCTGATGCCTAGAGGTATTATCTTGATTATTACTGCCTCCTGTATTTTGGGCTTGAAATTATAAACCAAAATACTTGCAATGATGTGATTATACAATTAATGCCTGGTCAATGCAATGTTAATGTATCCAACCTACAACTCTTCATCTGGTAACAAGTTTCTACTGTAGCTCCAATTACTGTTTGAACAAGGACCACTGAAAGTACTGAGACAATATGGGATGACATTTGGCACAAAGTGAGTTGACAGAAGGGTTGCATCTGGAGAAAGCATATCTGGATGAGAGGCTCAGATGAATTTCTGCATTGCAGTACAAGGTAAAGTGGAATACAGAATTTATCATGTATCTTTATTCAATTTCTACTACAAATTATACATATCTATGGTCAAATTTTTTATTTTGGATGGTGACACGCCCAAAGTACTTGAAAAGTTATTAAGTGTTCTAGCTAATCTTATTTCATTTCAGATTACTGTTGCTTAGATTATTTGAAATAAAACCACACAAAAATAAACTATTTCTATCTGGTTACAGCCATAAGGGCACACTCTTATGTCTCTAATTTCAGGAAGTGTAATTGAACAAAGGCCTTGCTGGTGCACTCTGAAATTCAGTTTGGCATTTGTACCAAGACTATGCTTCCCCTGAGCTTCCCTCAGTCTATGACTGAGTACAGCTGGGATATTCTGCAGGCTTATTTCTGGGGCATATTGGACTCCACAAACAGTCAACCTGGGGTAAAGATGCCCCAACAGATTTACTGAACTTTCGTTGGAACTGATCTGCAGTCTAAGACTCTTCCTCTTCCTGCCTTGTTCTCTCCCTCCCCGCCTCCTTCCTTCCTTCCCTTTTTCCTTCCCTCTCTGCTTCACTTGGGCTAAGACTTGCACTGCAGGCCAATGCTTCTCCCTAGTCTCCCTTAGCTGCATCCTCATTTTTTCCCTACTAGTGATTTCCCTAATACATTTGTTTCATGTTTAGCCCCATTTCTGTTGCTTGGGAAACCTGTGCTAAAATATTCCTATCTAAATGTTTCTTATGATTACACATATCCTCCCAGTGCCATTCTTGGATAATTTACCTGACTAGATTAGGTTACTTTGTTATAATCCATATTTGCATTACTTAAAAAATGAAAGCTAATGTTCATAAAATTAATTTAAGACTTTAAAAAGTTAAGACACAGATGTTCTTTGAAACTCTTAGCAATGTCAGATTACCATGAACTTTACACATTTTCAGTGCTATTTTATTCTGAAAGTATGTGCATGCTTTTCTGAAAGTATATACATGCAAAGTAATGTATATTCATGCATTTTCATGTACTGATTTCTCAACATAGAATAATAGCTCCAGTTTGTCTGTCTTGTAACTCTCACACATCTTCCAATACCCAATTCCCCCTTCAGCAAGAAGTAGTAGTTCTTTTACGTAGAATTCCAATATTCTAATACACAGTAAGATAATTAAAACCCAGAGTAGTTTTTATGCTGTATCAGAAAAGGCAAGGACTCATTGCTTTGTAAACATGGTGCTTTGCTGATGTAAATTCAAACAAAATTTACTAAGGTCAAGTAAGGGAAAATTAACGGTGTAAAAGGAAAGGCACTGAGGAGAGTGAGTTAAGTGAGTTTTCTTTTGAAAATTTGCTTTTGAATATCTATAAATAAATACATGTGGATATAACGAGAGTGACAATAAAAAGTCAATATTGCCTTTTATTTTCAACATAAGGAGCTTGCCATAATTCCATTACACACACACACACACAGAGGAATATAATTCCACCGTAAAAGTGTATGAAATCTTGTCATTTGTGACAACATGGATGAATCTCAAGGGAATTATGTTAATTGAGATAAGGCAGACAAAGACAAATCTGTATGATCTCTCTTATATGTGAAATCTAAAAAACAAAACAAAATGACTACAACTACAAACAGACCCACACCCCAAGCTCATAGATACAAAGAGCAGATGAGTACGTATCCAGAAGAGCGGTTACTAAATCATAAGGTAACTCTATTCTTAATTTTTTGAGGAAACATCATACTGTTTGCCAAAGTGCCTGTACCAGTGTATATTCCCACCAGCAGAAAATGAGGTTCCTTTTTCTTCACAACCTCTCCAACACTTGTTACTACCTGTCTTGTTGATAATAGCCACTCCGACAGGTGCAGGGTGGTATCTCATTATAGTTTTGATTAGCATTTTCTTAATAGCTAGTGAAGTTGAACATTCTTTCATGTATCTATCAGTCATTTGTATGTCTTCTGGGGAGAAGGCTCTGCTCAATTCCTCTGTCCTTTTCTTTAACTGTATTGTTTGCTAGTTTGGTGTTGAGTTATATGAGTTCTTTACATGTATGCACTACTATGTTTATTGCAGCACTACTCATGATGGCCACGACATGGAAGCAACCAAAGTATCCTTGGACAGATGGCTGGATAAAGGATATATGATACATTTATACAATGGAATATTATCAGCCATAAGAAAAGATGAAGTACAGACATTTGTGACAATACAAATGGATGCTGAGATATTCTCAGGATGCTGAGAATATCATGCTAAGAAAAATAAGTCAAGCAGAAGAGGTTGAGAACCTTAGGATTTCAACCATTTGTGGGATATAAAACTGAAAAAACCAAATGAACAAACAAGAAAAACAAACAAAAAGTCATAGACACAGACAATAGTGTGGTGGTTACCAGAGGGAAGAGGGGTGGGGGGAAGGTAAAGGGGAAAGGTGGTCAAATATATGGTGACGGAAGATGATTTAACTTTGGGTGGTGGGCACACAATGCAATATACAGATCGTGTATTACATAAATGTACACTTGAAAATTATATAGTCTTGTTAACCAATGTCACTCCAATACATTTAATAAAAAATCAGATTAGTGTTTGCTAGTTATAAGGATCAGGATGGGAGAAATAGATGAAGGTGTAAAAAATACTAATAAAGCTTATACTACTTATGAGCTGATTTATTGAGTAACCATAGACCAATTCACAGAGAAATAAATTATTTGTGTTTGAATACATGAAAGCATTATGCTGTCTAAAATGCCATTTAGAAAACATGTATGAACTCAGCACACTTGGGGAGGGGTACATTGACCTTTAGCCTGCACTGCCAGTTGAGCATTATCATATACAAAACTCATGTGTTAAAAAAATGTACATAACATAGTCTTCTCCTCATCACATCACCCAACCAACACTTTCCTTCTGATTCAGCCTTTTTTTGTGACATTAATCAGGTGGACTCCAAATTTCATGGTCACCTCTGACCTTTTCCATTGATGATTTCTCCTTTTTAAATCCTTACCCGAAGATGTATTTATTGATTTCAGAGAGAGAGAAAAAGAGAGAAACCTCCCACATATGCCCTGACCGTGGATTGGACTCACAGCCTAGGTATGTGCCCTGACCAGGGATCAAACCTGTAACCTCTTGTTGCATGGGAGGATGTCCAACCAACTGGGCCACCCGAAAAGGACCATTTGTGATTTATTATGTTCATAAAGTCACCAGAGAATTCTTCTCAAGTACATCGTAATTCTTCACTTCCTGTCTGTTGTCATAGCCCCTACTCTGGTTTGGGATCTTACACTCTCATATTTTACCATATTCTTTCTTCTGCTCTAATACCCTAATATTTCACATTCCTGAAATGTTAACTGTTCAAAAGTACTTTTTAATTGTGCCCTTTTCCTGCTTAAATGATCCAGTGGCTCTCCAGTCCTTACTGAATAAAACCTAGACCTCTTAGCCTGGAATTTATATTTCCTCCTCCAAAATACTTTTCTGTATTTATTTTCCTCTTGAATATATTATTTGCCCCTTTAGTTCTGAAATGCTAGAGTGTATAAAAAATACCTGGGGAGTTGGTTAAAAATTCAAATATGTGCTCCTACATAACCAGAAATTCTGGAACAAAAGTTTGAGTTTGGATTCACTGACTCTGCATTTTGTGTATATTTCCAAGTGATTTTGATGCAGGTGTTTGCCATACCACACCTCAAAACATACTATTCTACCTCTGTAAAACCACAGTTTTATCTGGTATGCACTGTTTTTTTAAAAAAATATTTTATTTATTTTTGGAGAGAGGGGAAGGAAGGGAGAAAGAGCAGAGAAAGATCAATGTGCGGTTGCCTCTCATGCGCCTCCCTCCTGGGGACCTGGCCTGCAACCCAGGCATGTGCCCTGACTGGGAATCGAACTGGTGACCCTTTGTTTCATAGTCCGGCACTCAATCCATTGAGTCATACCAGCCAGGGCTGCACTGTTTTTCTTACTGACTTGTCGGATGTGTCTATAATGCCTTTACAGCAAGAACAACTCCATTCATTCAATCATTCACTCACTCCCTCCCTCAAGCAAAGGCTACTTCTGATTACGCTGCAAATAACTGCTCCATTCTGTTTTCATAAAGACAAGTGTGCTTATTTCATTTTCATAAATAGTTGCCCAGGCAATTGATATAAATATTTCACACCTGGTGATACTCTCTTGTTATGTAGTTATGGTTTGTATGTCATCATAAAGAAAAGACTCAAGGAATTGCCTTTGGCAAACCCTCCAGCTATCTAGAAATGTCATCTGGTTCCCACATGCAGGCCTTTAGATGGGTCTGGAAGCTGATATTATTTTAATGCAAAGTAGTCTTACACATTTTGTAATTTTGATACTTTAAAATTCTACTTTAATTCCAAATGTGTATAGTAAAATATCTTGCAAGAAATTAAACAATGTACACAGGTGTGAGTAGCAAGGATGTCTTAACTGTTCTGGAATAGCCCATTACAACATTTGGCAAAAGTGTTTTTGGAATGCCTATTGATTGGGCATATTAAAGTAAAATACTTGTTGAAAATGTTTAATCAGCAAGTGCTGTAAGCAGAAGAAGCCATCTGTGAGCCCGAGTGCTCATTTCTGCCTTTGTAATTTCTCCAGTTTGAAAAACATCTGGAAGAGGCTGACAGTTATTACGTGAAACATTCTCCTCTCTAATATCAATACCCTGACACGCTTCCTGTACTTCTTTCTAACCTAAAGCATCCTCACCTGCCCCAAATCTGCGCTATCATAAAAAAACAATTTTCTTCCTGATATCCTCATTTGGCCCCAGCTATTCTTCTCTAAATGTACATGTGGTAAATGTGCACCGATGACCCAACGGAGCAGTAAAAATTTACCCACAGAGATGATGATCTGGTTTGATTTCCTCTCTATTTTAAAGTGCAAATCAAGTGTCACTCCAAAGTGAGTAGTCTTTGCAATAATGATGGAAATAAATGTTCTGTGTGTGGTTTTGTCTGTGTATATGAAACACAGTTGAGTGGTTTGTGAGTGTATACAAATAAAATGATAAAGAGGGAAATAACTTATAACATGATGACATTTTCTCTACAAATTATTCATTTAGTAATATTTAAATTATGACCCCAGCAGACCAAGTCATGAAATTTTAGATCAATATGAAAGTACATAAAGGGGAAAAAAATCAATCTTTGCAACAACACCAATTTTCTCCTGTGTCTTTGCTTAGTATCACTAATGGTGTAAGATATTGATTCTGCTTTAAAAATAAAAGTTCCTCAGACAGTTTCTTAGGGTTGAAATCACTGTTCATTTTAATTTTCTTTAAAGCTGATTTTGCAATCAATGTTCACTACACAAAGATGATGTTCCAGGAACCAAATGAAATTGGGCTATTTCTAAACTGTCACATTTTTCCCCTTCTCCTTAACATAATTATGGAAGTATTTAAGTAAAAAAGGAATGATGGCCTAAATGTTTCAGAATGATTTGTAATCTTGGTGGCATTATGCTACACCTAAAATTTTCATTTGAAAATATCAATATGTTATTACTTCCTGTGGCTAACAAATCATTAGACACATTATGCATCTTTCATTTGACACAAGACTTTATACTGAATTTTCACTTTTTTAAAGTAAAGTTCACCTTTGTCATCTTAAAATGGATACTTTATAGAACGAATATTCCAAAAATTTACATGGAACCATAAACAACCCTGAATAACCTCAGGAATTTTGAGAAAGAAGAACAAAGTAAAAGAGATCACAATACCTGATATCAAACTGCATTACAAGGCCACAGTAAACAAAACAGCCTGGTGCTGGCATAAGAACAGAAACATAGACCAATGAAACAGACTAGAGAGCCCAGAAATAAACTCATGTCTCTATGGTCAGTTAATATTTGACAAGGGGGCAGGAGCATAAAATGGAGTAAAAATAGGCTCTTCATTCAACAAATGGTGTTGGGAAATTTGGACAACTACATAAAAAAAAAGCAACAAAACTCGACCACCAACTTACACCATGCACAAAAATAAATTCAAGATGGATAAAAGATTTAAATATATATAACTTGTGACACCATGAAAGTCCTAGAGGAGAACATATGCAGGAAAATTTCAGATATTCCACACAGCAGTGTTTTCATTGATAGGTCCCCTAGAACAAGGGATATAAAGGAAAGAATAAACAAATGGGACTGCATCAAATTAAAAAGCTTCTGCATGCTAAAGAAAACATCACAAAATGAAAAGGGAACCAAATGTAAGGGAAAATATATTCACCAATGATACCTAGGTCAAGGGTTTGATTTCCAAAATATATAAAGAATTCACACAACTCCACTCTAGGAAGACAAAGAATCCAATTAAAAAATGGGCGGAGGACATGAACAGACACTTTCCTAAGGAGGATATACAGAGGGTCCATAGGCATATGGGTCCTCATCCAAAAAAGGATGCTCAGCATCACTAGCCATCAGAGAGATACACATTAAAACTACAATGAGATACCATCTCACACAAGTCAGAATGACCATCATAAACAAACAACAAGTGCTGGCCAGGTTGTGGAGATAAGGGAACCCTAGTACATAGTTGGTGGGAATGCAGACTCGTGCAGCCACTGTTGAAAACAGTACGGAATTTCCTCAAAAAACTAAAAATGGGAAACTTGTATCCAAGATGGAGGTGTATGCAGATACACTTTGCCTCCTCACACAACCAAAAAAAGGACAACAAATGTAAAAACAAAAAATAACCAGAACTGCCAGAAAATCAAACTATATGGAAGTCTGACAACCGAGGAGTCAAAGAACATTCATCCAGACTTATAGAAAGGGCAGAGATGGGCAGCCAGGGCAGAGAGGACTCATGGCAGGACTGTGGCTGGTGGACTGGGTGGTCCCACATTAGCGTGTGGGTAAACTGGGAGGAATATCCTGGGAGGTAAACAGACCATGCAATTCAGGGTTCCAGCATGGGGAAATAAAGCCTCAAAACTTCTGACTGGAAAATCCTGTGAGGGTTGCAGTGGTGGGAGAAACTCCCAGCCTCATAGGAAACTTTGTTGGAGAGAACCACAGGATCCCAAAACATACACAAAACCACCCACCCAGGAATCAGCACCGGAAGGGCACAAGTTGCTTGTGGGTAGTGGAGGAAGTGACTGAAAGCTGGCAGAGAGCCCAGGAAGTGGCATTGTTCCCTCTCAAACCTCTCCCACACATACTGTGCTACAACGCAGTGGCGTGGTTGCTCTGCCCTGACAAATACCTAAGGCTCTTCCCCTTACTACATAACAGATGCCGAGACAAAAAAACTATGGGCCAAATGATAGAACAGATCAAAACTCCAAAAAAGAAATGCAACTAAGTGATGAAGAGATAGCCATCCTATCAGATGCAGAGTTCAAAACACTGGTAATCAATATGCTCACAGAAATGGTTGAGTATGGTTGCAAAATAGAGGAAAAAGTGAAGGCTATGCAAAGTGAAATAAAGGAAAATGTACAGGGAACCAACAGTGAAGGCAAGGAAACCAGGACTCGAATTAATGGTTTGGGCCAGCAGAAAGAAATAAACATTCAACCAGAACAGAATGAAGAAACAAGAATTTTTTGTAAGTGAGGAAAAGCTTAGGAGCCTCTGGGACAACTTTAAATGTGCCAACATACAAGTCACCCTCTAGAGGTGCTGGAAGGAGAGGAGGAAGAGCAAGAAATTGAAAACCTATTTGAAAACATAATGAAGGAGAACTGCCTCAATCTGGCAAAGGAAATAGACTTCTAGGAAGTACAGGAAGCTCAGAGAGTCCCAAAAAGTTGGACCCAAGGAAGCACACACCAAGGCACATCATAGTTACATTATGATGTACTACCCAAGATGAAAGACAAGGAGAGAATCATAAAAGCAGCAAGAGAAAAAGAGACAGTTACCTATAAAAGAGTTCCCATAAGACTATCAGCTGATTTCTCAAAAGAAACCTTGCAGGCAAGAAGGGGCTGGAAAGAAGTATTCAGAGTCATAAAAGGCAAGGACCTACATCCAAGGTGACTCTATCCAGCAAAGCTTTCATTTAGAATGGAAGGGCTGATAAAGTGCTTCCCAGATAAGATCAGATTAAAAGAGTTCATCATCACCACGCCCTTATTATATGAAATATTAAAGGGACTTATCTAAGAAAAAGATGAAGATAAAAAATACAAACAGTAAAATGACAACAAACTCACAACTATCAACAACTGAACCTAAAGAAACTAAAACTAAAACTAAAACCAACTAAGCAAACACTAGAACAGGAATAGCTTCACTGATACAGAGATCACATGGAGGGTTATCAGTGGGTAAGGAGAGGGGAGAGAATGGTGAAAAAGTACAGAAAATAAGAAACAACAAAATAGACATGGGGAGGTTAAGAATAGTATGGGAAATGGAGAAGCCAAAGAACTTATGTATATGACCCATGGACATGAACTACAGTGGGGGAATGATGGTAGAAGGAGGGGTACAGGGCAGAGGGTATAAAGGGGAGAAAAAATGGGAAAACTATAATAGCATAATCAATAAAATATATATTTTTAAAAACTAAAAATGTAACTGTTTTCTGACCCAGCAATTCTGCTTCTGGGATTATACGCTAAGAATCTTGAAACACTAGTTAAAAAGAACCTATGCACCCCAATACTCATAAGAGCACAATTTACAAGAGCCAAGTGCTGGAAATAGCTGAAGTGCGCATCAGTAAATGAGTGGATCAAAAAAGTGGTATATTTACATAGTAGAATACTACACAGAAGAAAGAAAGAAGGAACTCCTACCCTTCACAACGGCATGTGTGGAACTGGAGAGTATTGTGCTAAGTGAAATAAGCCAGGTTTGACATACAAATACTGTATGACCTCACCTATGAGTGGAACCTAACCAACTAAACAAAAAAGTGATAAACAAAAAAGTGAGCAAAATAGAACCAGAGACATAGAAATAAAGAACAAAGTGACAGCGACCAGAGGGTAGGAATGAGGGGGATAATGGTGGAAAGAAGGGGAAGGGGCAAGTCAAGGAACATGTATAAAGGACCCATGCGCAATGAAAACACAGGCAGGATTGAATTTAGGAGTTGGTGAGTGGGTAGGGCAGGGGAGAATATGGGGGGAAATGGGGGACAAAAGTAATTTAACATAAATAAAAAATACAAAAAATATATCTTATTATAGACAGGGGACTCAGGCTAAGATGGTGGTGATATGAGATGATTCATTTAATAACAAAAGGAATATTCTAATGAAAAAATGAATCTCCAAAAAGAAATGGTAATGCAAATGTACCATGGTGTGCATTTAAAAAAAAAGAAATGCTCTGAGATCTTTTTTGTTTCACTATCATGCAACTTTCTAGATAGATACTGCTTAATAAGTAAGAACCAACAGTATTTTAATAATCTATTAATAGTCCAAGATTACTTTTTGATTCACTCCAGATTTTATTTTGTAGAAAATTAATCTTACAATGTTACACACACACACACACACACACACACATATTCAAGCCTACACTCACTCAAACTCCAAGCTTACGTTTGTTAGTTATTTACATATTAAGTAACGCCACATATTACAAAAAAGCAATGGATGAAGGTCATTCATCTGAAGTAGGAAAAAGAAACTTCCTTCTATTGTCAAAAAACATCCATATATTATTGTCCAACATGTCCTAACCATGTGGGTGATGTATACCTTGATACTTGGCCCACATTACTGTCTTTCTTTTTCTTGGATAAATAATTATTTCTTGAGGTCCCACACTTAAAACTGTTTTTTGCTAAATTGAATTCACTCAATTAATTTAAATTACAAAATCAGTATATACTCACTTTAGAATAGTTGAAAACCATTTATTTTCCTGTTGCCCAGAGATTTTTCCTTTATTTTTTCAATATTTATTGATTGCTTATTATGCGCAGGACCATCTGCTAAGTCCTGTGGAGTAAAGACTTGGTTCCTACAGTAAGAAACGTGTTGCCTTAGTGGTGAAGTTGGCCAGTTGATGAGGAAAATAGAAATCTGTGAAGCAATGGCCATAATAGGCATAGGTACAGGAAGGGCATTGACCACATCCTTGAACTCAAGAAAGAGTTCCGGGAGAAAGAAGCACTACTCTGTGACATCTGCAAACACGCAGATTAATAACTTTTCTCCAAGTCTTTCCCCCCAGGTACATATGTTAAAGCAATAATTTATATAATTGTACAGTTGGCACTCTCTATCTGTAAATTCTGCATCTGGATTTAACCAACTGTCATAGAAAATGTTGCAAAAATGTTATATTGTTGCTGATGCATATTACATGGTTGGTTCTAGGATGGTTGATAGTTGTATCTGTTCTGAACATGTATAGAATTTTTTCCTTGTTAGTTTTCCTAAACAATACAGTATAGCAGCTATTTATATAGCATTTACATTATTATAAGTAATCTAGAGATGATTTAAAGTATATGGGAGGATAACATAGGTTATAGCAAATACTAAGTCATTTTGTATAGGGAACGTGAGCGTCTGAGGGTTTTGGTATCTGTGGGAGGTCATGAAAGCAATCCCCCATGGATACCAAGGGACAACTATATTTTACCATATTTGCATTAAATGTAGTTTTTATATAAAGAAATCCCCTTTTCCCAATTCCCCTTCCAGCGTGTGTTTTCTAACCAGTGCTCATTGATTTCTTAAGTAGCATTTATATCTGGGTATGTCATACTACTGACCCTAAAAGGTCCATTTTGTTGGGAGTAATGGCATTGCCTTCAGAACACTGCTGCTGGGGGAAAAGTCACAAAAACCCTTTGCATATTATCTTTAGTACTATTTTCTACATTTAGACAAAGCTACCAATTTCTTCAATCCAATGACTACCATTTATTACAACAAGGTAGGAACTAACGAGTGATTTGATGCCATTCTTTTAAAATTGAAACAAAGAACGAAATGCTATCAGTGTCAAAGACACAGGGGTAAGATGAATAAATTAGTGGTAGTGTTTTTGCCAGCTGGGTGTTTTCTACTTCCTTTACTAATAGCCCACAGGAATTGTTTTGCTGACTGTTAACATAAATAATGCAGAGATCCTAACTTTAAAAAAGCAGCATATTTCACCCTGCATTACTTTCCAAAATGGTTCAGATTTGAGTTGAGCTTCTTCATCTGTGATGTAATTTGCCTCAATTACAGATATATTTCTAATGTTAAAATCATAATAACTCAACAGGATAAATTTGGCTGAATTTAAGTACACACATAAAATGTCTGTAGTAATTTCATCCCCTTAAGATAATAAGAGCTCATCCTTGTAAAACAAAAATAGGCCAAGAACTGTTTGAAATGCTTCTCATAAAGTCACTTAATCCTCATGAGCAATGTATAAAGTAACTTCAATTGTTTTTCCTTTTTTACAGAAGAGAGAACTAAAGTGTAGATGGGTTAACTCACTCAAGAGAACACGGCCAATAAATGGCAAATGCGTGACTCAAACACTCAGCCTGGCTCCAGAGCTGGCATCCTAACCAGTGTGCTGCTGCCTCTCAACACGTGTATTCCCTGCTCTTTGCTTTCAAATGTCACCCTCTTCATCTCTATGTGACTCGGAAGTTACGCTGTTATCCAAAAGTCTTACCCACACTACATGAAAAAAATTAGTACTTTAGCTGTAGGTTTTACTTGTGTGTCAGTGATTAAGGCAATGCCTCTATAACCTCTGTTCTTTTTGCACCTTTTGCCAGCTGAACCGCCCAGTTAAATCCGTTGCCATGCTTACCTAGCAAGAGAATGAGCTGCTGTTTTTTTTCTGCCAGCAATTCACAGTGATGTTCTCTTCTTTGAAGCTCGGTCTGCTGTGCATTTCCTTTCCTCTTCCCATTGGAAGTGCTTCACTGAGCAGCATTTGAGGGTCCTGTTCTCAACCACTCTGCCCCTCTATCTATGTTAGAAATAAAGCGTACTAGCAGGCAGCCATGCCTCAATCATGGTGGAGGCATGCTGAGGCACTTGAATTGTGGGACTGCTCTTCTAAATTGAATTAGATGATTTAGGCCTTTTTAGTCTGGCAGGGAATTTTGTGCCGCACTGACACTGCAGTCTCTTTTCAATACTCCTCAGAAGTTTGTTACAGTCCTTTTTGTGGGTCTCAACTGCAGGGACCCACAAACTTTTATTGTCCAATAGTAGTGTGTCATGAGCAAATTCTTGCAAATCATAAGGCAATGAAAATTATAAATAATTTGCTTTTGAGATATTATACCAGATTTCAATAGTATTATGATCAATTCCTCTGCCCATGGGAATGTACTGCTCATGTGTCGGAGGGGACAAAACATGAAGAGCCTCTCCATTCATTGGTCAATGAATAGGGTGAGGACACTTGTAGGCCCTAGCGTACCAGAATGGGCCTCCAAGCAACTGCATTGCTTGAGAGTCCAGCCCAAAGCATGTGCTATAATCTAGTCAAGTCTAAATCTGTGCATGATGTAATTTTTAAAAATGTGTTCTTTCAATGTTTAGTGAGAAGGTTTACTTCTGTTTTGTCCAGGCAACTCATCGTCACATATTGAGTGTCTCTAATAGACCATGGGCACATCTGGACTTCATGTTAATCAATAAGTCTACCCTGGCTCTCTGCAACTCAGTGTGTATTTCTTTTCTCTCTCTCTCTCTCTGTCTCTCTCTCTCTCTGTCTCTCTCTCTCTCTCTTTCTTCTTTCTTTTTTGTAAGACCTCTTCAATATGTCCATGCAGAACTCCTTGGCATCCTCTTTTGAATTATCTAGTAACTTTTTTAATTGGTAGAATTGTTTTGATATCCTTCATATATCCTTAATGCTGGCTACATAAAATATAGTGAAAGACAAGAAACCTCTCAGGAAAGCAACTTCACCCCATTGGTCATGAAGACTAAGTAAACTCCAGTGCACAATACCTTTGGTTATAGAACTGGCACTTCTGGATCATGCTAATTTAAATGGTATTCTTCGGACACTAGGTATTGCAGTGCTGCTAAACATATACTATTATTTCTTTCTTTGGAAGACAAAGGACATTTTTAAAGTATAATAATAAATCTGAAGAGATTCCTACAGAAATGTAAGATGCATCACTGCAATTTCTTCTCCCTCTTAAATAACAGCTTCAATGGACCATTATCATGAGAGGCAAAGTGAATGAGACACTACCTCTCAGTGAGTATTAAGAGATTAGTTACATTAGTACACAGCATGTATCACTGAAGCAACGTATAATAATATCTTTCACAATGGCGACTGTCTGAGGTATAAATGTTTACGTAGGAAATCTCTGATGTCTGCGCCATTACCACATTGGCAGCACCTGATATTATGTCACCGTGTGGTTGATGACTTCTTAATCTCTGCACTGACTTTGACTTTTCCGGCCTGGATTGTTGACCCTATAAATCGTTATGGCTATTTCTGAATTGTTCTAGCATGCTGTATGAAATTGATTTTTGAGTTAATGACATATAATGGGCATCAGGAAATATAGATATGAGCCATTCCCAGGTTTCTGTAGTTAGAATGAATTACTTTATAATATCAATACCTACATAACATAAATATATATGTAATTAATTATTTTGACCTAGCATGGCTGATTTCAATAGGTAACATGGCCTAGATAGAAAATATGTATAAATACCATTTAGAATAAATATTTTCTGAGGTGATTAACCTAGGGAAATACCTTAGAACAAGGATGGTAATTAGGCATTACACCATTCCAACTCTGATCTGTTGGGACTAGTCCCTAAGGACAATATTGTGAGTATGTGAGAAGACAGGTGCTCACTCGAAGGAGACAGAGAAGTGATGGATTGCAGAGGTTTGACACAGGTTCAGGGAAGATGGGGGCGGGACAGTAGCACACACACACTTACTACCTTGCACTGGAACATATTGGAAAAGTCATTTGTTTACTATCTCTGTTCATTAAATATATAGGATATAAATTGGAATAGCTAACTGTTTATTTCTAAAAACAGTGAGACCATTTTAGATGAGTAGAAGCTAGGAGGGGAATTGAAAAAAGCCTGCCAAACCAAATTTGCCTTTCTTCAAATCTCCTGCTAAATTACAATAATTATGAACATTTTCTGCTTGGTAAAGAATGAATGCTATCAGATTCTTTCTGTAGTGGCCATGGAACACACAGTTTATGGGAGTCATATCCAGGAAAATGTAAAACAGAAATAAAACAATGTTAATATTGGCAATAAAGATTGAGTTTTTCTAGATCCTGTACTAATTACCTAAATGTTGCCATCATTTAATCCTATCAACAGTCCTTTATGACGAGTATTATTGTCACTACTTTACACGTGAGAGGCTGAGCCTAAGAGGGGTAAAGTAACTTGCACGAGTGTTCAAAGTAAGTAAGTGTGCTGGAGCTGGAATTTGAACCCAGGGCTACCTGACTCTCAAGTGTGTACTCTTTTTACTTTTCTCTGATTAAACAAGGAATCTAAGTAGCTGAGGAATAGTTAATCCTCATGGGTCTTTATTTTAAATTAAAATTCTAATTTTGCTTTGGGGAATGAAGACCTGGAATGATCCAATGAGACCTGCATCCTTTTCAAAGCTGTCCAAAGTAAAAGCAACTCCAGGAGAGGGCACCAGGACAAAATATACCGGTTCTGGGTCTCTTTTGCTTTCTTTGCCTAAATGTTGCAGCTCCTCTGAGGGATCCTTGGCAGTTAGTTCAGGCTTTAGTTCTTAGAACTTGTTTAATTTAATTAAAACTTCAGAAAAGTAGTTTTGTGTACTTATTTTGCATATATATCAGGGATCTTGATGCAAAGGCAGGGCTTAGCTTCAGGCAAGTTAGACCTAGCAGCTCAAACAATTTCACCAATGACCTGGTTTCTCCCATTCTCTGTCTCATGTTGGAAACAGTCTCAGGCTCCACACTGCAGCCTCCTCATCTCTGCCGTCTGTAGTCCCTCCAGGCTCTCCTCTCCCTGGTCTGAGCCTCACATCCCCACATCATCCAAGGACAGGAAATGATTTATTCTGGTGAAAGAGAAGGACAACTTTTTTCTGTCCCAGAAAATCATTTTCTTTATGTCATTGGATCTGATTGGGTTATGTGCCATAAAGTAGTTATAGTAACTACACAGTTAACAGGTAACCAGTGATAGTTGGACTGTACAGTAACAGAGAGAAAATTTTTAATTTTAATTTGCATACCTAAGCAGTTTCCTTGGACCTATCCATGACAGATTGCCATTCTTACTGGTCCTCATCGTAACTGACTCCTGTACCATTATGTCAACTGAATTTTTTCAGTTTGCAAATGCAACAAAAATAAATGACTCCTGTGACTTTTAAACAAATGATATCTTCTAGTTTGGTGTTTAGAGTAAGTTTTCTCTCAATTGGTAGGCCCCATTCTGTTTTAGGGCCTATTATGTTTTTAAAAAAATATCTCTTTCTCATCCTGTTCCCAGTTTTCTATCTGGAAAATAACCTTTGAAATAATAAAAACTCTTCACTAGCCACATGAATTTTTAATAAATGATGGAGAGTCATTATAAAGCAATCAAATTTAAAATATAACCTAATGGTATCAAACTTGATTTTCAGAGGTCCTGATCTAAGTCATTGTTTTTAGTCATTTTTAACTGAAATCTTGCCTTGAATAGGAAAAGTCTGATATTTTTTCCTTAAGCTGTGTCATATGATTTTTGTTTTGTTTTATTTAGATATAGCTGAAAGGAGCAGATAAACAGAGAGAGATCTCATAACCATCTCTACCACCTGCTCACTCATAAATTATTTAAACCAGACAAACTTTTCGAAGCCTGGTTTTCCCCCCAACAAAGGTACATGCTATGTTGCAATGCTCCAGAAAACGTAACTTACTTTGCAAAATAAAGAAATTCAACTCCAATTGGTAAAATTGTAAAAAAAAAAATCTATGAATGTAATATTTCTTTCACCTACTAGTTTTTGGATAATTTACTGGCCTTGATTAATAAAACCTGATCAGGAAGCAGTATTCATTACTCAACTCATTTAACTAAATGGCAAAGATATATGGCTTGAAAATTGCTACTTGCAGAGAAAAAATATATTAGTGAGGAACCACAGGTATATGATCTTTGTTCTAATTGTTAAATTAAACTCTTTTGCCATGATTAAATTCTCTTTTGAGTTAAATGTCTTGTCATGATCTTCAAACACTAAATGAAAATAGGAAAAAATAATTTACTTGTACAAAAGCCATATGAAGGGATTGTGTTCTTAAGTCTTTAGTAACCTAGAAAATGTATTGTTATTAAAATTTACTTAGAAACTGTAAATACCCTTTGCAGAAATGTGTCCACCTGCTCACTCAAACTTTGAAAGTCTGCTTACCATCATCAGAGTCAGGGGTCCGTAATCTATGAGCTACGGGTTGCCCACATATTCTTTTTAGAATAAAGTTGTTTATTGTATGTCTACCTTATCACGTAATTTATATGATATACTATCTCACACTATGATTATAATGGCTGTGGTTTATTTTGTCAATGTACTGTCTCATGATTGAGTGTTTGCTGAATAAATTAAGTTGCTTCCTCTTCTGCAGCACAATGACAAATTTCATACAAAGAGCCTTTTTCACAGTAGGTTTTGTTACATTGAGGTAGTTTTTTAGAAATGGAGGCCCTGGGTCCGAGAGGATTAACATGTGCCCAAAGCACTTCCCATTGATGGTGTCCCTAAGCCTGGCAGCATGTGAAGATGTCCTGACAGATTTTTTATATCTTCGTGATCACTTTTGGTGCCATAAGGCTCAAGATATACAAAGAAGATATACAAGGAGCAGGTACAGTTTTGGAAGCAGAAATAAAAACAATTTTCTTAGAAGTTACAATGACTTTACTTTCCATTCTATAACAAAGTATTGTTTATCACTTTTTTAACATCCCCTTTCTTGCATC
Organism: Carollia perspicillata; assembly: GCA_004027735.1. Classification (NCBI taxonomy): domain Eukaryota; kingdom Metazoa; phylum Chordata; class Mammalia; order Chiroptera; family Phyllostomidae; genus Carollia; species Carollia perspicillata. The sequence goes on from PVKM010008206.1 coordinate 25,170, forward strand.
AGAATTTTGTTCACTATCTCAAATTTTCACCTACCCTTTAATTCTGAGGAAATATCTTGTTTCTGTTAATCAAGGAGAATAATATAAATATATAATGAATTGAATACAATTAAACCACCCGGGGCTATACCCACATGGCACGAGGACATTAGATTAATTAAAAATTAATTTAAAAAGTAGAAATTCCGTTCGAATTTCAGAAAAATTCAAGAACTTCATGAAAATTGTTGAATCACATTTCTTGAAGGCAGTTAATTATATTCTTTTTGCTGGTCTTAGGTGAAGCAGGAGAAGAAATAATGCCAGAATGTAGGAGAGAAATGGACTATACTGAGGATAAAATCAGTATAAATACCTTTGTCTGCACATTATGTTAGCCTAGAGATATTTTTTTTCATTTTCACTTAAGCTGCTCCTCGAGAAAATCAGATTATTGTATCTACGAAGTCAGCATTTCACCTTTTTCCAATTCACCAGAACATCAGAACCCATCTCTTTCAGAGCAGTTGAAGATGTATTTTTAACTCTGACAGATAGAGATCAATTCTCATGTACTGAGTATCACTACACATGTAGGATATTCATTTTTTGCTATGATTCAACTTGACTGCTGCCATGTAAGCAGCCTTGAGCTTTTAAAATAACTCTTTTTTCTGAATGTTCTCTTGGGTGTACTTACCTGGAGATCATCTCCTTCAGGTCACGACATTTTAATTCCACTGTGTCTTTGTGGAATGAATGAATAGCTTTTAGAGACGATCTCATTTTTTCACCCTGTTTTATGAATGAAGAAACTGAGGTCTAGAGAGCAAAAATAACTTGTCCAAGCTCCTATAGAAATCATGCAGGTTATAGGTCCCAAATTCCATCTACAGAGAATAATTAAGAAGGACATTTCCCCATATGTCCCTGGAATTCCTTTAATACCTTTACTACTATCTGTCCAACACAGTGATCCAGGTAATCTGAATTTGTCTATATTGTAAAGGTAAAGGTAAACTTTTTTACATTTAAATAATTTCATGAGGTAGCATTCTTCAGCTGTTATTCAATACCTATAGCTTTCTAGAAGTCATACTACTATAAGAAACTATGTTAAATTCCAAAAGAAGGCATTTTTTTCACCATCTGTGAGACATAATATGTAAATCAGGAACTATGAAACCAATTTATTTTCCTTTGCTGCTTATTTCACAATACCCCTCTCATTAAGATTTTTCCTTTGTCTCTATCTCTGTTAATTATCATGATGTAATCCTTTGAGATAGTTGGTATTTATAGATTGTGATTTTTTAGAAACCAGGAGACAAAAAGGTTCATAAGCTATATTACTCATTTAAAAAAATTAGCTTTGACAGTATTCAGTTTAGTTTCCAGTTTAGTGATTTCTTCAGTTCTTTTCTCTATGCACCTTAAAGCAAAAAATCTTACCCTCAATGATAAAATTCACTTACTCAGGGACACCTGTAATTTTGCAGTATAGTTCCCTTTTAATATGTTAGATGGTTTAGAAAAAAATGGTTGATCTGAAATTACTACCCATCTTCAAAACAAAACAAAAACATTCCTACATTTCAGAAATCATAGTAATGATGATAATAATAGCCAATATTAGTTACATTTATTGTGTGCTGGGTAATTTGCATATATGAACCCTCAAAGAAAATGTCTCTTATGGAGCACATCAATATTCTCACTTCATAAATGAGGAAACAGGCATAAATATATTGTAATATGCCTAAAGTTGCAAAGCTTGGAAGTGGAGGTACCAGGACTCAGCCCCATGGAGGCTGGAATCATTCCTTAAGAATAGTCCATATTCAATTCACTCCCTCATCAAGTTATTTGTTAATGATCTCCTCCTCTTATAAATTCTCCATTTGAAGTTTAGCTTATGTAACCTGTTACTGTATGCTTTAAAATATTCATAGTTATTAACTCCTGGTAAGAATACTGACCTATGCAAATGTGGAGGTTCTACATCACTTAAAGAATTTTACAATGTGACAGATACTTTGCTAAGCAATTTACTCATATTGTTTCCTTTTGTCCTTACCAAAACATTTTATAAATATTATTGAGGTTTTAGCAGCTTCCCTGTGTCTGACTTTCCTTAATAAATATTTCTTATTCATGATGATTGTAACATGTCAGGATTATGGAGTTACTCATACTACTTCAAATTGAAGAAACTCGAGTCTACCTACGCTAATTCCATTATTTCAGAGATAAGACTTTGAAATTAATGTGTATGTTATTGTTGACCAGAATGGATAAAATATAGCTCAGCAATTATTCCCCCTATTTGCATGATATAAAATTTGCTTACATAGGGAAAGAAAAAAAAGATTATAGAAGTAGTTTCATAAACTTGGCACTCATATTTATCTGCAATCCAAACTGGAAATCCTCTATTTTTTTAAAGATTTTATTTATTTATTTTTAGAGACGGGGGAAGAGAAGGAGGGAGAGAAACATCAGTGTGTGGTTGCCTCTTGTGCACCCGCTACAGGGGATCTGGCCTACAACCAGGCATGTGCCCTGAATGGGAAAGGAACAAGTGATCCTTTGGTTTGTAGGCCCGTGCTCAATCCACTGACCTACACCAGCAGGGCAAATTTCCTGTACTTTTATTTACTAAATCTGGTAACCCCATTTTAGTGTCACATAGTGGAGGTAGTAAATCTCATGATTAGAATGTGAACTGTGAAGCAGACTATTTGGAGTCCAATACTGGCTTTGCTATTAACCAACTGCGTGACTTTGAACACATGATTTATTCTTCCTGGGCCTCAGTTTCTTACCTGTAGAATGGGAGGTTTTCTGAAGATAAATGAGAAAATGCATGACAAGTACTTAGAACATACATCATGCTCTGAGTAAAGATACTCAGGAGACACTACTGTGTGAAACCTTAACTGGTTTGTGAGTTAAAAAATTAAGTTATTGATTTTCTACTTATTAATACAAAATTCTACTTTAGTATGGCTGTTCAGATTTTATGTATGTGTGTTTTCAGAACCATATAAATAGTAAGTACCACTTTATTGAATTCTGCAAATATTTGTCTTATGTATGTATCACCTAAAAATTAACAGATAAAAGGGCCACAAATCTCTCATAACGAAGTCTACCCCATGATCTGCTTACGCTTAATTTAATATTTTAGCACTAACATGATACTTAAAAATATGTACTTTAAAGTAGAAATGTAAAAAAGCAATCAGAATTAATCAGCAAAACATATTTGATCACTGATAAAAATGCATGAATTCATATTACCCACTAAAACATACTTCCTAAATAAATAACAAACAAAAACACACCTAAAAGCCTTTCTCTTTTCCTGAAAGCTTTTCTTCTCTGCCATAGAAAAATTAGTTACATTCTTGATGTTTTCTTAAACATGCGTAGTGATCACATTATATTTAAAAGGATGTGTTTGGTTGTTTCTTGAAATATTAATATATTTTGAGAAGAATTATGGTACTTTCTGATATATTCTCATTGTGAGAATGAAATAATAAATTTAGCATACAGAGCATAAATTACCTACTATAAGCTTATTCTTCTTACCAATTGAAATAATGCCCTGAATTTCTGAGGACTTTAAAATACTGATTAGACAATTGAAGTAGATTTCACAGTAATCACTCTCTCAATAGAATGATGAATACATAGATAAAATATAAATTATATAATCTATATACTCTAAGCAATATTTAGTCATTTGAAGTTTACAGATAATTTTAATGGACTACATCTACAGATTTTGTTATGCAAAAAATTAAATATCTTAGGTCCAGTGTTTTCCCAACAGTACTTTGTATATCTACTGTAATCAGTTGAATTCATAAAACCCTCTTTGATGTTTGAGTATAGGCATATGCTCAATACTACTATTTAGTATTTTTAATACTAAAATCAACCAAAGTAAAGAACACTTGTTCTGTGCTCTTGTTCTGTGTGTGTGTGTGTGAGAGAGAGAGAGAGAAATAGAGAGAGAGAGAAAGGTTTTCCTTTTAAATAAGTCTGACCTGTATACTGAACATTTCCTCTAATGTTTCAGGCATAAAACCTGATGCACTGAAATGGTCACTGTTCTCTTTATAATTCTAATTAGACAAGAGGTTGCCAGATGTTCTGCTTGCCATAAGACCTCTCCAGGATACAATATTTTATGAAGTGTTCTGATTCTATAGCAGAGCTAACATATAATCTGTGCAGAAGTACATTTCCCACTCCATTTTCAAAGCATACAATTAGCTTTTTCATGATTCTGCTTTCTATTTTCAGGGAGGCAGTACACAATTCCCTATATTCTTCCAGGTGCAATCAATGTTTTACTGAATTTCTTTCTGCCTTTACTGGGTGTTGCTCCTTCTGTACTTAAAATTTGTGTGCCTATTTTTGTTGAAAAAAAAATGATGAACAAATATCACAGAGAAGTCTCCTTACAATGTCTTTAGGTAGGCTGATGGAAAGGTAGACTGATGGATAGCATTTTACAGTTCTTGGTGCCAGAAGCCCAAGCTTACACCTTAAGTTGTGATTACAGATTTACTGTGATGAATTCTAGAGAGTTTGCTGTTAGAGAATTTTTTTATTAGTTTTTTCCATTGAACATCAGATCTATGATAGGAGTGAATTTTCCTAAAAGGATAGGCTTTTCTCCCTCTTTTTCTATTCCAGTTGTCTTTCTCTGTAAAATGAGGCATTTGGAGAAAAGCCCCAGCAATAATGATGTGACAAAAAGAGATACTCAAGTTCCTGAAATGAAAAAAAAAGACATGGGCACATGTCTTTGCTGTATGCTTGTAGCCTGAGATCACAGAAGATATTTTTCAGTTTCACCCCATTACAATATCACATCACCTCTGCCCACTCCTCATTTCTCTGCATCAGCTCTATTCTCTAATTTTAGACATCTATACTGTGCATTCAAAGCATGTTGCTGCATTTGGCTTGCAGTAACCCCAATGCCAATGTAACTAAGGCATGCTATGAGCATCAAGGCTTACAGAGAACCTCCCTTTAAGTTTGGGAAGTATCCTTTCTCAAAGAATAAGATTCTTTGACCTGCTCCATACTATCAGGTTAGCATCCAACTTTTTCTAAATTTGAAATGAATTCTACACATTTTGTAAAATTATTCCCTTAATTCTTTATAGGTTCATTCTAAGGACAAGTCACAATGTACTTTAATAAATGATTTAGAAAAAAAACTGTTGAATCTTTTGTTCTATTTTGAACTAGGAGGGTTTAAATAATGAAGCTTTTTGTTTGAGGATAATTTAAAACTAGACCAAGAAAGAACAGTTGGAATAATTTTCCCTCTGGTAGGTGATTTTAGCTCTAATGTCTTACTTTTTGAACCTTAGTTAGACTCCAAAAGATCTACACTTATCCAATAAAAAGGTGTATAATATCACTCATAGACCATGTACTGTTGAAACATATTAAAGCCAATCCCAATTAGTAAAGTAAAAAATCATTATTTCTACTGCAATTTTCATTAAATATTGTAGAACAGTTAAAAATCTTATGTTACTTATGATGATCACCCTTTGAAATTTCCCCTTTGAAGTAATCATTTCTGAATTTTCTAATTTATATATTAACTCATTTTTAGAACTTGCAAAACATAGATTATGTATTCTGGGAAATTAGAAATTTACTGTAATCTCATCCCTCTATTTATAGAGTAAATAATATGCTATATTCACAGACATCTAATTCCACAAAGCTTTTATTACTGAGCATATCTGCACCTAAGTGTTCTAGACACTGCGTCAGCTTAAAAATAATAAAATAAATGAGAACATTGTTCATCACCTCAAAGCACTTATAATCTAATAATAATGAGTAGTTAATATTTATTGAAGCTAGAGTAGCTAAATTAAGAGTAGCTCTATATTAAATTTCAGACGAGCAGACCATAGTATATGCATACCACATTTTCTTTATCCAATCATCTACCACAGGACACTTTGGTTGTCTCTGTGTCTTTGCCAACATGAATAATGTTGCAATGAACACAGGGGTGCATATAATTTTGCTAATAAATGTTTTCAAGTTTTTCAGATAGATACCCAGAGGAGGGATTGCTGGGTAATATGGTAACTCTATTCTTAATTTTTGAGGAAATGCCATAATGTTTCCACAGTGGCTGTACCAGTTTACATTCCCACCAGCAGTGAGAGATCCTTTTTCTCCACAGCCTCTCTGACAGTTGTCATTACTTGTCTTATTGTTTGTTTACATGGTGTTGAGTTGTATGAGTTCTCTGTATACTTTGGATATTAACTCATGTCAGAGCTACTGTTTGTAAATATCATCTCCCATTTGGTTGGTTGTCTTTTTGTTATGCTGTTGGTTTCTTTTGCTGGGCAGAAGCTTTTTAGTTTTATATAGCCCCATTCATTTATTTTGCTTTTGCTTTTACTTTCTTTGTCTTTGGAGTCAAATTCATAAAATCTTCTCTAAGACCAAGTTTACTTCTATGTAATTTATTGTTTCAGATCTTATATTTAGGTCCTCGATCCATTTTGAGTTAATTTTTATACATGTGGACAAACTGTAGTCTAGTTTCATTCTTTCGAACGTGGCTTTCCAAGTTTCCCAGCACCATTTATGGAAGAGGCTTTCTTTTCTTCATCGTGTGTTTTTGGCTCCTTTGTCAAAAATTTGCTCACATACATGTGGTTTTATTTCTGGGCTCTAAATTCTATTCCATTTGTGTGTGTGTCTGTTTACCTGCCAATACCATGCTGTTATGATTATCATTGCTCTGTAGTATAATTTGATGTTAGGTCATGTGATTCATCTGTCTTCATTCTTTTTCCTGAGAATTGCTTTAGCTCTTCAGTGTCTTTTGTACATCCATACAAATTTGATGATGTTTTTATTTTATTTCTTTAAAAATGAATTAGGATTTTGATAGGAGTTGCATTAAATCTGTATATTGTCATGAATAATATAGTCATTTTCACATTGATTTTTTCAATCTGTGAATGCAGTATATCTTTTAATTTCATTGTCTTTTTCAATGTCTTTTAATAATGCTTTGTAGTTTTCAGTATACAGGTCCCTTACATCCTTCATTAAGTTTATTCCTAGGTATTTTATTTTTCTGTTGCAATTGCAAAGGAATTTCTTATTTCTTGTTTCTGAAATTTTATCATTAGTATACAGGAATGCAGTAAATTTTGTTCACTGATTTTGTATGCTGCAACTTTACTGTGTTTGCTTATTGTTTCTAAGGGTTTTTTGGTGGGATCTTTAAGGTTTCTATATATAGAATAATGTCATCTACAAAAAGTGACCTTTTTACTTGCTCTTTCCCAATTTCGATGCCTTTTATTTCTTTCTCTTTCCTGATTGCTCTGGCTAGGATTTCTAAAACTATATTTAAATGAGAGTGGTGAGAATGGACATTTTTGTATTCTTTCTTATTTTAGGGGAACACTTTCCATTTTTTACTATTGGGTATGCTATTAGCTGAGGGTTTGTCACCTATGTCCTTTATTATGTTGCAGTAATTTCCTTCTATACTCATTTTATTGAGTATTCTAATCATAAACAGATATTGTACTCTATAAGATGCTTTTTCTGCATCTATAGATAAAATCATGTTACTTATTCTTTGTTTTGTTAATGTGTTATAATACACCGATCAATTTGCATACGTTGGGCCATCCTGATGCTCCTGGAATGAACCCCACTTGATTGTGATGCACTGCTTTTTAATGCATTGTTGTATTCAGTATGTTAGTATTTTGTTTAGGATTTTTGCATCTGTATTCATCAGGGATAATTGGTTTATAGTTTTCTTTTTGTTTTATCCTTACCAGGTTTTAGTATTAGGGTTATTTTGGCCTCATAAAATATGTTAGGAAGTATTACCTCTTTTCAGTTTTTTAGAAGATTTTGAGAAAGATGGGTATCAAAACTTCTTTGAATGTTAGGTAGAATTCATTAGTGAAGCTATCTGGTCTTGGACTTTTATTTTTGGGGAGGATTTTGATATTTCCAATCTCTTCAGTATTGATTGGTCTATTTGTAGTTTTCAGTTATTCATGATTTTGTAAAAGAAAATTACATATTTCTAGGAATTTATTCATTTCTTCTAGGTTATTGAATTTGGTGGTATAGAGCCTTCCATAGTATTTTAGCGTGACCCTTTGTATATCTGTGATATCTTTGGTAACTTGTCACCTTTCATTTCTGATTTTGTTTATATGATTCATTTCTCTTCCTTTTTAGTGAATCTTGACAGAGATTTTTCAATTTTATAATCTTTTCAAAGAACTAGTTAAGGAGCTAGTTGTATTAACTTTTTGTATAGTCTTTTTGTTCTCTATTTCCATTCAATTCTACTTTAATTTCTATTATTTTCTTTCTTCTACTGACTTTGGGTTAATTGGTTCTCCTTTTTCTATTTCTTTAAGATGTAATATCATTTACTTGGAATTTCTCTCATTTCTGAGATAGGCCTGTAACAATATACACATCCCTCTTATTACTGTTTTTGCTGAATCCCAAAAGTTTTGATATAACACATTGTCATTTACAATTGTCTCTCTATAGCTTTTGATCTCACATTTTAATTCTTCTTTAAGCCTGTCATTTTTAGTAGTATTTTGTTTAATCTCCACATGTTTGTGGGTTTCTTTAACTCTTTTTTGTAATTGGTTCCTAATCTCAAAGCATTGTGGCCAGAGAATATACGTGGTGTGATTTTGATCTTCTTAAATTTGTTTTTTTAAGAGAGGTTTCATTTATTTTTAAAACTATATTTATTGATTTTAGAGAGAAAAAGGAAGTGGGAGAGAATGAGAGAAATATGGATTTGTTGTTCCACTTATTTATTCATTGATTGGTTGATTCTTGCAGGTGCCCTGACAGGGATTGAATCTACAACCTTGGTGTATTGGGATGATGCTTTATCCAACTGAGCTACCTGGCCAGGGAAAATCTTCTTAAATTTGTTGAGGCGACTTTTGTGACCCAACATATGGTCTATCCTTGAGAATGTTCATGTGCACTGGAGAAGAATCTATAATCTGAAGTTCTGGGATGAAAGGCTCTATAAACATAAATTATGTCCATTTGGTTAAATGTGTCACTTAAAGCCAATATTTCTTTACTGATTTTCTGTTTGGATGATGTATCTAAGCTGTCAATGGACTATTTAGGTTCCATAAAATAAGTGTGTTTTTTTTCAGTTTCTCCCTTTAGTTCTGTTAGTCATTGCTTTGTATATTTTAGTGCTCCTTCATTGGGTGCATATATATATTGTAGGAGTTATGTCTTCTTTATGTGGCATCCCCTTTATTATAAAATGTCAATCTCCTGTCTGTCTCTTGTTACCTCTGTTATCTTGAAATATATTTTGTCAGATGTAAGTATGTCTATACCTGCTCTTCTGTGGATGTTATTTGCTTGGAGAATCATTTTCCATCCTTTCACTTTGAGTCTAATTTAATCTTTGCAGCTTAGATGTGTCTCCTGAAGGCCGCATATGGGTTGGATGTGGTTTTTTGATCCAATCTGCTACTCTGTGTCTCTTATTTGGTGAATTCAGCCCATTTACATTTATGGTAATCATAGAAGTATGAGGATTTCCTACAAGCATTTTTATCTTTTTTTCCTGGTAGCTCCCTACCTCCATTGGGTCTTATTTATTTCTGTCCATTTTTCTTTTTTGGTGGTATTCCATACTTCTCCCCCATCCCGTTTCCTCTTCCTTTATGCTGAGTGTCTCAGTTTTGAGTTTTTTTGGTGTGTTTGGTTACCATTAGGTTTATGAAAAAGAAAGTTTCATACATAAAGTAGTCTTTTTTGATTTTTAGTGCATCTGATACCTATCCTCCTTTGCAAATTCAGACCTTTCCTCTCCCCTTTTATCTTTTTGTTGTCACAAATTATCCTCGTTTATTCTGAAAGTTTTTTGGTTACCTTACTTACAGTTTTGTGTCCTGTTGTTTATTGTTTCAGGTAGAATAAATCCTGTGAGTATTTTCTGCAGTGAAGGTCTTCTGGTGACAAATTCTCTTAGTTTCTGCATGTTTGGAAAAACCTTTATTTTTCCTTCATACTTAAAGTATAACTTTGCTGAATATATTATTCTTGGCTCATAATGCATGTCTTCCATTGGTTTGAACATTTGGTCCCACTCTCTTCTACTTAATGGGCTTTCCTTTATAGGCTACTTTCTCTTTTTCTCTGGCTGCCTTGAGAATTCTTTCTTTGTTATTAATTTTTAATAGTTTTAATACAATGTGCTTGGAGAAGGTCTTTTTGGATTTAGGTAATCTGGTGTTCTACTTGCTACTTGGATTTGAGGTTCTAGTTCTTTCTGTACATTTGTCAACTATTTGAATAGGCTCTCTGTTCCCTTTTCTCTCTTTCATTTTCCTGGTATTCCTATTATTCTTATGTTGCTCTTTCTGGTGATGTCACATATTTCTCATACATTTCTTTCATTTTTTTATGCTCAAGTCTCTCTGTTCTTTTCTGTGCATCATTTCTATATTTCCATATTCAATATCACTATTTCTTTCCTTCATCTGGTCAGCTCTAGTTCCTATGCTTGCTAGTTCATTTTTTATCTCTTTTATTGTAAACTATATATAATTTAGTAAACCATTCTTCCACTGATAGACTTTTAAGTTGTCTCTAGTTTTTTCTTTTTAGTGACACTTTTGTGTGCATATATATGTATGTGTGTGTGTATACATACACACATTTGGATTCAAAGTAAGCTTCAAAGCACAATGTATTGTATAGAGAAGGATAAGCCTCTTTTATTTAGCTTTTTTCCATTTATTTTCACTGTATTTTTTCATTACCATTTATCCCCCTTATACTCTCTTCCACCTCCACCCACCTCCCTAGCCCCAAACTTCAATCTCTTTGGTAAAGTACTTATTTTATTTGTTGATTTGTTTTCTGAGCTGATTAAATTACCTTTCTGTGTTTTCTCTCATCTCATTGAATTTTTTTCAGAACTGCAATCTTGACTTCTCTGCCATTTAATTTATACATTTTCATGTTTTTAAGTTTGTTTTCTGAAGGTTTTTTACTTTATTTCTAAGCTGTCGTGTTACCTTGGTTCTTCAGTGTATTTGATGGATTCCTTCTCTGTTTAGGCATCTCCATATGAGTGGTACATCTCTAGTAGACTGATAAGAAGTTTTTCTATTGTTTTCCAGAAGGTGGTGCTGAATAACATGTTTTTTTACCTGTCTTCCACTTCTCTGGCTTTTCAGATATTCATGAAGTAGTAAAAAACGGCCTGTGCTCCCTGGGAAGGTAGGTGCTTCCCCTGTGATCTGGCTGCACCTGTCCCAGGGGACCAACCCTATCGGGAAGCATGATGGACAATTTGGCTACAAATCCATGAAATCCCAATGCTGTTCTTCATAGCCAGATGGTGCTGGCAGTGTAGCCATGATGTGTGGCAGTAGGGTGACCTTGGGAAACCCAGCCACCTCTTTTGTTGCTTTGTTCTCCTGGCAATGGTAACCAGTGGACTGCCACAGCATCCCCAATGCACCTCCACTCACACCTGTTAGTTATAGAGTTTGCCTGTCACTCAGGGGAAAAACAATTCTATAGTATCAGTTCTCAAGTTTTCAGAAACTATGCTCTGCAGCCCAACACGAAGAATGAAGGGGTGGCCAGGATGCACAGCTTTGTTTCTCTGTCTGAAATTCTGATTGCCAGACAACTGAGACTGTACCTCTGTGCTTGTTCCCTGCCAGCTCACTGGGCTCAACCACAGTTTGTATTGCTCACTTCTGCAGGAATCCTCAGTAAAACTCTTGGCTCTTCCCAGATGAAGAGAGGGCACACCACAACCTGATTGCTTCCCTTGGCAGGCTGAGACTCACAGCAAGCTTCCACTGCAGGACTATGTCTGTGGCTTGTTTTAGGTTTCTTCTTTCCTGCTTTGCCTGTTAGTTCCCATTCACCTACCTTTAGATGTTTCAATGCAGGGGTCTCTCAGACATGTTTGTGTGTTAAGAAATGAATCCTTGGTTGAATGTAGCTGTTCCAATTTTTGTAAATTCTAGGGGAGAGACCAAGAGGATCTCTCACACCACCATTCTTCTGATGTTACTCGCAGCACTGTTGTTTTGAAAAAAAACTCAATGAGATACAGGAAAACTCAGAAAGGTAGTTCAATGAGCTCAGGAATAAAATCAATGAACAAGAGTACTTTCCAAAAGAGATTGAATCTATAAAAAAGAACCAAGCAGAAATTCTGGAGCTGAAGAACTCAATAAATGAGATGAAGAACTCAATAAATAAATGAATGAGTTAGAGAGCAAGGGAAACAGAGAAGACCAGATGGAAGAGAAAATATGTGAGCCCTAGGATACAAATCTAGAAATGGTTCAGGTGGAAGAAGACAGGGAATCATGAGGAAAAAAGGAAAGAAAGAATGTTTACAAGAACTACATGATTCCATTACAAAGAACAATGTAAGAACACTGGGTGTAACAGAAAAATAAGAGAAGTCAAAGGGAACAGAGAGCCTATTCAAACAAATAATTGATGAGAACTCCCCAAACCTATTGAAAAAGCTGGGCCCATGAGTTCAAGAAGCTAACAAAACACCTAATTAACTCAATGCAAAGATTGTCTCTAAGACTCATTATATTAAAAGTATCATAAGTTTTACATAGAAATAATTCTCAAGAAAGGCAGAGGGGGAAAAGACTGTGTAGCCTGTAATGGGAACTCTATTAAATTATCATTCATTATCATTTTCAATGGAAACCTTATAGGATACTGTTCTGTGTGGCGTGGGACCAGCTTCCACTCGGAGATGCACAGACCAACACCCATGGATAGGTACTCCCGTGGGGAGTCAGGCCAGCATTGTACCTAGACTGCTACGAGACTTACTTTTGTTTGCTAAAACTCCCTCACCCTGAATTCAGGCAGCAAGTGCTTACTGTAACTTCCTAAAGTTTGTGCTAAGCCTCTCCAGTATGGAGTGTAACTGGTTCAATCACTTCTCCCTTTGCATTTGCAAATATCCTTCTTCTATGATGTGATTAGCAGCATCTCCTTTGTTTTCTGAAAAGATAACCACCTAAGGTGAACCTGTGCATGGTAAATGAGGACCATCATGTAATGTGCCCAGAAAAAGAAATAAAGGCTAGTCAAGGCAAGGGCTGAGGTTTTTTCTCTTGAGAGAAAAGCCATGCTGTCCCTTTTCCTCCACAGGACTCAGTAGTCCCTGTGAATTTCTTGTGCCTCATCCACAATGTGGTGGACTCCAGGAGCTGGGGTCCGCATCTAAACCTTACAAGCTAGGAGAGAGTAAATACAATATTCACAATGTTGAAAGAGAGAAATCATCTAAGAATAATATATCCAGCAAAGTTACCCTTTAATAAGAAAGAGATATAAAGGCCTTTCTAGACAAATAAAAGCTAAAGGAATTTCCTACCACAAGACCTGTATTACAGAATAAATGTTGAAAGAAAATCTTCTAAATCTTTCTTTTTAATTGATTCTAGAGAGAGGGGAAGGGAGGATGAAAGAGAGGGAGAGAAACATTGATGTAAAAGAAACATTGGTCAGTTGCCTCCTGCACATACCCTAACTGAGGACTGAACTCGCACCCCAGGCATGTGCCTTGACTGGGAATCAAACCTGCGACTTTTCGGTTTGCAGGATGATGCCCAACAACCTGAGCCACATTGGCCAGGTGAACTGAGCTCTTTTACCTTCAACAAAAATATAAAAGTACACAAAACTTTGAGTAAGATGATAAAGAGACAGATCAAAGCAGGAAATTGCAACTCCATTTCAGAACTAGGTATTAAACACTTAAATATAACATAAAGTATCAAGAAGGGTGGAAGCATTAAAAATATAACTTCTATAATTTGGAAAAAATGTATAACATAAAAATGATAATTTGTGCCAACGAAAACATGAAAAGGGGTGGGGGAAGCCTGAACTTTCAAAGGTTGGTAGAGATAAGATGCAGGCAGAAAAAAATAGGACAATTATACATATTAAACTTTTCTTTTTGCATAAACTTAATGGTAAGATTCTAGAATGAAGAAACTATAAAAAAGAGGAAACAGAGGAAAAAGTAAAAAATACCATCAAATTAAAATAAAAGACAGAAACATAAGTGAAAAGAAACCATGTAGATGCAGTGCTACCAGAAAAAAAAAGGATAATATGGCTACAGAAAATCCTCATACATCACTGTTACCCTAAATGTAAATAAAATAAACTCACAAATCAAAAGGCACAGAGTAGTAGGATGAATTAACAAAATAAGCTCCAACTGTATGTTATCTTTAAAAGAAAATGCCAGCTACAAA
>PVKM010008207.1:0-39528 GCA_004027735.1 Carollia perspicillata
TCTTCTTCTTCTTCTTCTTCTTCTTCTTCCTTTCTCCCTCCTCCCCCCTCCCTCCTCCTCCTCCTTTTAAAAGATTTTCAGAGACAGGGGAGGGGAGAGAGAAACATCAATTGGTTGCCTCCTGCATATCCCTAACTGGGGACCTGGCTCACAACTCAGGTGTGAAATCTGCCTGGGAATCGAACCAGCAATGTCTAGGTTTGCAGGACAATGCTCAACCCACTGAGCCACACGAGTCAGAGCCTGAAGGCACGTCTTATATGAAGCTCTAAAGTAGGGGCTACTTACATTAAGTCAGAAAAAAAATTCAAGTACTATATAACTGTTTGTTATGCTCTTTTGTTATTTTGGCCTCTGTGTACCATTTTGGTAACAGTTATCACTTTTACCTGGGGACCCTGTCCTTCCTTGCTTTTAGTCCCTGGTGTTTATGTGGCACTGACTCAGTCTCTCCCTACCTCCACCAGCTCCAGCAATGGTAACATAGCCTGTTCCTGACCAATCAGGGCTATTAGTCAGATCTATTGTGATCTATCTTCAATCAAAGAGAGTTAATTCTAGGAATTTTGTTAGGGATTTTAGAAAAGGGTTGCTGTACTTCCTCTAGGGCAAATAGATATGGGTAGAATGCATGGAAGGAGCTTGTCTGAGAATGGAGCCAACACAGAGGAAAGCAGAGTAGAGAGACAGTGAGTGGTATACTTCTGATAATGCAATCTGAATTATATTCAATGAGGATCTAAGTCCAGGTTTGCCTAAAGCCACAGGTGTAATTCATTGCTTACTTTTTTTACACAGGCCAGTTTGAGTTAGGTTTCTATTACTTGCAATGGAAAGTGATCTGAATAATATACCATCTTTTATAGAGCCTATGTATCAGTCAGCTGTTGCCAAAAAAATGCTGCATAACAAATACTAAAAAAGAATCCAGAGGCATCCAACAATAGTTCTTTCTTTCTTATGTATTTTTATCAGCTGGGATTGGGTTCGTTTAAGCTGCCTTCGAATGGTGTTGGTTTCAAGCTTCTTGTTGCACAGTTTATCCCTATCCTCTTTGGACCAGTGGTTACTTGGGACTCATTGCTCTTTTCGTGATGCCTTCATGAATGCCATACAGTAATCCCAACCACACAAGCACATTTAAGCCTTTGCTTATGTCAAGTTCACTAACACTGAATTGGCAGAAAACTTGGTCAAGGCCAACATCAAAGGGGTGGAGAAAGGCATCTTCCATGGAGGTGGGAAGAAGGGAGTGAATAATTTGGTGAACAATAATCTAATCTACCACAGCTTAAATTTCAACCAAAAGAAATAATGACTACTTGTTATAAAATCATGTAATTCTAAATCTATAGTGCAATATAGTGATAAACAATGTGAAATATTTTAAACTAGTTAATGTAACAAATGACTACTAATTTTTTAACAGTGAGAGCTATGTATTCCTGAAAGATTCAAGCTGCTGATTTATGTCTCATATGAATGATGTCAAAAATAGTTTTGAAATAGATTGAACTTCTTATAGGCACCTTTTTTACATAAGGAATTATTTCAGTCATATATAGTGCATATAACTATTAATTGATATAGGCAGTCAATGAGAATTTACTTGATTTGATTTTTAAATTATTACATCACACAGTGTACAAATAGTGTGAACACCACACAGTATACAATTAAAGGAGAATATCAGAGTGCATCGTAAAAATGGCTAGTATCCTTCTAAGTATCTCCACTGTTTCAGGCATTGTGCTAAATTGGCCTAATGATAGTAAATAATGTGGCCAAATTCCAAAATTTTGGTAAGAGTCCGAGAAAGGAAATCAACCTGAGTCCGTTTTGTATCCAAACTTGAGCCACTATTTTACTACATTATAGGAAGTTTAGGTTAGACAAGGGTAAGTTGGCAACTTATGAATGGCAGTTTTGCACCTTCAGTTCTATTACACTGACAATCAAAATCACTGCTGTAGTCTTGCTTTGAAACTGGGGTGGATTAAGTGAAGGGAAGTTTGGTCACAGAAGGCAACTGAGGGAGATATCTTGGTACAGTGGTGTATAGTAGAGGATCTTGTGAGACTCACCCGGGGTCCATTTTCCGTCATGTACGATGGAGAAGACAAGTGTCCTGACCCATGAATTCATTGTGAGAAGTTACTGCCACTCTAGGTGAAAAGATCTTCATATAACCTATGGCCAAAGGGGCATGTTTGTTATAAAGTTAAATTAAAAATAAAACTCAAAGACAGGCTATTTTTCAATTCTGATGATTCTATGACTAATGTGTCTAAATCAGACACTGAATCTGGTGATCTCTTGAAATCCCTTTTTTAATTCATGCTGTCAATGTCTGTCATATTTATTTATTTTTATTAAACTTATTGGAGTGACACTGATTAATAATAACATTATATAAATTTCAAGTGCACAATTCTCTAATGCATCGTCTGCATATTGTACTGTGCACTTACCACCCAAAGTAGAGTCTGATCTCATCACCATATATTTGACTCTCTTTACTCTCTTCAGCCTCCCCCAGCCTCTATCCCTCTGGTAACCACCATACGTTATTTGTGTGTATGAATGTGGCTTGTTTGTTTGCTGCTTTCTGTTTTATATTTCCTATATAATGAAATCATTGTTTTTGTCTTATGCTGTCAGACTTATTTCTCTTAGAATGATGCTCTAACCATCCATTTATGTCATTGCAGATGGCAGTATGAAATCAGTTTTGACCCTTAGCTTTTGAGGTTGCTTAGATGTTGGCACTTTTCTAACCAATTGAAAAAAATAAATTTTAAAGGGAGGCACTGTTTTTGGTTTTGTGTGAGTTTCAACAGTTGGTATCCAAGTGCCTAAATGATCACAGTTAAGCAGGAACATTTCTTGAAAAAGCAGAAACATTAAGTTTCCAATTCCATTTGAACTTACATATCTAGATGCAAGGTTTAATAGTTAAAATCTTTGGATGGAAAACAGTATTTTTTAACCTTTACTTTGAATCAAGGTAACATTGGACTGAAGGATGAGTGTAAAGTAGCTGGAGGCAGTAATATAATTGACTCCCATTCGGAAAAATGAAGAGTGAAAAATATCTTCTCAGAATTTGTCATGTCTCTGTTCTACTATATAACAGTTTATGAATGATAATGTGGATGGTGGCCATGATAACATCTATAATACAGTTAATACATGGATACAATTCTGTTTGTAAGGCAGTTTTCAAACCAGGTAAGCACAACTTGAAAATAATTGCATGGGAGGGATGATTCCAGACACGTGGAGGCACGATTCTTAATTCTAATTTGAATGTGGAGACAATTAGATTTAGAGCATGTGCTCACTTTACCTTGGCTGTGAAGGGGACAGAATCTTGATATGTTTTTATAAATCTCTTTCTCCTCTTCTATTTTTAGGATGGGAAGATTGCTTCACCACTGGGGAAATACACAGGGTTGGGAACAATAAAAAGCCCAGAGAACTGAGTCAGGCACCTCTCTCTGGCAAAATTCTGAGTGAATAAATGGGTGCCCTGAATGGCAGCAAGGAGGTGATCTGTCAGAACATGAAATAGGAGGAATTCTGAAGTTAGGGCTTTGCCCAGAAAATATTCTGCCTCCCACTTCTAAAGATTAATTCTGAGTACCCAGAGTAAGAGCATTGCATTACTCCTGAGAAATCTGCTTAAAAAGAGAGAAGGTGGTTCAGAACCTCAACTATTTGGTGTTTCATAAGCAGTGACATGACTCAGCCATACCATTATTTTGGGGTACTTGAGCAACTCATTTAACCCTTCTTTCTCTCCACTTGTTTTTATTCAAAGAAGTATAGGTATTCGGTCAAATGAGTAATTTCAAAATTGTGATCCTTGAAGCCCTCTCAGTTCTTAAAAACTTCTGAAGATCTCAGCGGCTCCACAGATTTGGCAGACAAGTAGGGCAAGAGAGAAGGTTTCTGTTCCCTTCACCCCTTAACTTAACTTTGGCCTTTGGTGTATGAACCAAGAAGTCTGAACAACTTCTGACCTGACCTTTCCGGAAGCCAGTGTGCTACATGGCCTTAAAACTCCCCTATAATTCTACCATCCTCCATGATCCTGAGGACCAGAACCAGTGTCAGAGTTTATTTGTTCTCAGAAGAAACAGTCCAGCGTTATGAGTACCACATTCGTTTCTAGGGATAAAAGAACAAAAAGATATCATCCCTGCCCTCAAGGATTTTATGGTTGAATGAAGAGAAAGACTGTTAAGCCCATCATTGTGCTACAACAAGGCTATTGATGAAAGGGAGGCCTGCACCAAGAAGAGAGAGAACATGGTAGGGTGGGGAGAGTTCTCAAGTCTAGCTGAGAGGCAACTTCAAAGAGGAGGTTTGTTGTACAGCAGGTGTGCATGGTTTTAAAGTATAATTCAGATCTGTTGTTCCTCTGCTTGAAGTGTTCCCAAGTGTTTCCCATCATACCTAGAATAAAATCCAAACCCCCTTTAATACAGTTACAAGGCCATGATGATGTGGCCTTTGCCTTTTTCAGAGACCTGCTCTTCTGTTCCCTCATGCTCATTATCCTCTTGCTTCCATTCCTCAATACTCCATGCTTATTCTCACTTATGGCTTTTACCTTGGCTGTTCCCTCTGGGTAGAATGCTTTTCCTTTAGAATCTTCCATAATGACTCGTCTTCATTGCTTTGGTTGTTGTCAGAATAAATGAAGCAGTCAGTTGTCAATATTTCTAGTTTTCCTCCTTCTGAATACAAGGGATTCATTATAACTTACTGGTCTCTTGAGGTTAGGGAACACTAGGTTACTTGCTTTCGTGAATGCAATGCTAATAGAAGTGACACTCGTGACTTCCAAGTAGAAGCATTTACTTTCTAGTGTGGAACCCTACAGTGTTTTCTTCTCCTGCTATCAGGTACCAGATGTCTATACTGATATGGGGGAAGAATGCTGAGCGATCACACAGCAGAAAAGTCATTATAGAGTCTCCCAGACCCCAGGAGACTCTGCCTGATGAGAAATAAACTTTTCTTGATTTCAGCCATTAAAATTTTAGGGGTTACTTGTTGTTACAATCTAAGCTAGCTCATTCTGACTGATACCAGTCCTTCCTAACTACTAGTCTTCAACTTTCTACTCCCCCTTGACTACAAATTGCTTTCTATCTATATTTACTTTTTTCATTGCACTTATCTGAAATTATGCTGCTTGTATATTTGTTTGTTATCTGTCTCTGTCCATAAAAATATAAACGTCATGAGAACAAGTGTTTTATTTGTCTTGTTCTATATCCATGAGATGGTATGGCTCACCTCCAGAGAAAGGAAACATATTTAGAAAGGCATGGATGAGAAAGTTTGAATCAATTTCTCACCCCCTAAATGTGGAAAACAAGTATAAAGAATGTTAAGTTATTTAATTAGTCTTTCTCAATCTCTATTTTCTAAGTCCTAGACTCCAAAATGTAACAGTTATGAAAGAATATAGAGTTTACCTTAAATCTTATTATTTATTGATAAAGAAGTTAGATGTAAATTTTGTGCTGAGTTTACAGTGTAGCATTCCAGTATTATGGTCAACATTAGTGCTTTTTTGTTGTTTGTTTTGAAAGTAAGCTTTATTAAAGTTTACTGTTCTAAGTAGTACAACAGAAAAATTATGATGGTGTTAAGGTCTTATGTGATTTTTTGTTAAAGTCTGAAGATTGAAAATTTAAATCTTAGTTTGTTTCATTGATGTTTGCATTGTTTATCTCCAATACCTCTCTTGAAGAATGAGTTGCATATGAGAACACCTAAATAGAAGAGCTGAGAAGTTCAGTTGGATAAAATGTTGATCATCAATAATTTCAAAACCAATTGAATAACCTGTAGGATAAAATTTATTAAGAAGAGTTAACTTTTCTATATAATAAGAGAATTGAAATTATTTTGAAGTAAATTATTTTGTTCAAATGGTATTGAATTACCGACTTTTCTGAAGTGGCATGTTGAAGACTGTGGAATCTGTTAAGATCCTCTAGAACTTCTAAATACAACACAAAATGCTTTCCAAAAGAAAGTTCTAGCTTGTCTCCTAACAGTAAATTTTAGATGAAGATCTTAAAGATGACTTCTCTCTTGGGAAGGTGGGCTGGAGTTATTGGCTTTGGACTCATCTAATTTTACTAGCTGAGCTCTTTTAAGACTTAGATCATTGTCTATTTGAGGGCTTACAACATAAGGTACTACCTATTTCCTCTTGTATTAAGACATTTCGCAATGATGACAACCTTATGGAATCAGTGGAATAAAATAATTTGCATTATTGCCCAGGGAAAGCCCAATACAGACATACATTAGACATATTGCACATACACTATAATGTAGTATATTAAGTGTACAATAGCATTATGTCTAAAAACAATTTACATACCTTAATTAAAACTACTTTATTGCTAAAAAAATTCTGACCATTATCTGAGCCTTCAGCGAGTCCTAATCTTGCTGGTGGAGGGACTTGCCTTGGTGTTGATGGCTGCTACTTGATCAGGGCGGTGGTTGCTGAAGGTTAAGCTGGCTGTGAAAATTTCTTAAATAAGACAACAATGAAGGTTGCCACAGCAATCAGCTCTTTCCTTCAATGTTTTTTCTGTAGCATGTGATGCTGTTTGATAGGCTTTTACCCATAATGAAAGTCTCTTGAAATTAGAGTCAATCCTCCCAAACTAAGCTTATGTATTTTTCTAAATCTCATGTTGTCATTTCAACAATCTTCCCACCATCTTCACCAGGAGTAGATTCTATCTCAAGAAACCACTCTTATTGCTCATCCATAATAAGAAAATCCTCATTCTTTAAATTTTGATTAGGAGATTGGAGCAATTTGATCACAACTTCAATTCCCACTTCTAATTCTAGTTCTCTTGCTATTTCCACAACCACAGTTATTTTCTCCACTGAAGTCTTTAACCCCTCAAAGTCATTCCTGAGAGCTGCAATCAACTTCTTTCCAATTTCTGTTAATGTTGATAATTTGACCTCTTCTCAGGAGTCACAAATATTCCTAATGCCATCTGGAATGGTGAATCTATTCCAAAAGGTTTTCAATGTACTCTTCCCAGATCAACAAGAAGAATCACTCTCTGTAGAAGCTGTAACACAATCAAATGTATTCCTTAAATAACAAGAGTTAAAAATTAAAGTTACTCCTTGATCTTTGGGCTGCAGAATGGATATTGTGTTAACAGACACAAAAACAATATTAATCACATCGTACATCACCACTGGAGCTCTTTGGTGACCAAGCGCATTGTCACTTAGCAGTACTATTTTGAAAAGAACCTTTCTCCCCCTCCTGAGCAGTAAATCTCAACAGTGGGCTTAAAATACTCAGTAAACCATGCTGTGGACAGATGTGCTGTCATCCAGGCTTTGTTGTTCTGTTTACATAGCACAGGCAGAGGAGGTTTAGCATATTTCTTAAGGGCCCTAGAATTTTCATAATGTTAAGTGAGTACGGGCTTCAACGGAAAGTCACCAGCTGCATTAGCACTTATCAACAGGGTCAGCCTGTCATTTGCAGCTTTGAAGACAGGCATTGACTTCTCCTCCCTAGCTATGAAAGTCCTACATGGCATCTTCTTTCAATATAAAGCTGCTTCTACATTGAAAATTTGTTGTTTAATGTACCCACCATCATTCATCATCTTAGTTCTTCTGGATAATTTGCTACAGTTTCTACATCAGCACTTGCTGCTTCACCTCATACTTCCATGTCATGGAGATGGCTTCTTTTCTTAAACCTTGTGCGCCAGCCTCTGCTAGCTACAAGCTTTTTCCTACAGTTTCCTTACCTCTCTTAGTCTTCATAGAACTAAAGAGAATAAAGGCCTTGCCCTGGATGAGACTTTGGCTTATGGGACTGTTGTCGCTGGTTTGATCTTTATCCTGACCTCTAAAACATTCTCCATATCAGCAATTGACGATTTCACACTCTTACTGTTCATGGGTACACTTGAGCAGCACTTTCAATTTCCTTTAAGAATTTTTTCTTTGCACTCACAACTTGGCTGTGTGATGTAAGAGGCCTAGCTTTTGGCCTGTCTTGGCTTTTGACATGCGTTCCTCACTAAGCTTAATCATAGCTTTAGATGTAAAGTAAGACATCTGGGACTTTTTTTAACTTGAATACCTAGAAGCCATTATAGGGCTAAGTTGTATAATTACAGTATCTTTGTGTCCCAGGGAATAGAGAGGTCTGAGGAAGGGAGAGGGGCTGGTGGGTACAGCAATTAGCACACACAGCACTTATCAATTAACTTTTCCATCTTTTATGGGTGTGGTTAGTGGTGCCCCAAAACAATAACAATAATAAAATCAAAGGTAACTGATCACAGCTCAACATAACACATATAGTAACATGGAAAAAGTTTAAATATTGTGAGAATTACCAAAATGTATGACATAGAGACAAAAAGTGGTCACAACTATTGGGGAAATGGTACAAATAGAGTTGCTCTGTGCAGGGTTACCACAAACCTTCAATTAAAAAAAAACGTATCTGCAAAGTGCAATAAAGCAAAGCACAATAAAATGAGGTATGCCTATATTACCAAGATGATTCTCTTAGGAGGTAGTCTTATTATGGAAACCCAGAGTCAGAAAGTGTATTATTCTACTCTTCATGATTGCACTCACTCACAAGTGAATTTTTGTTCCAATACAAACTTTGGGCATCTTAGGCATGTCTCTCCCTCATATCTTCACCATCATTTGTCAATAAGTTGCTGTACAGCATCTCACTATTGTCAGTTTCTGTTGATAGCCAGACCGACTTGCGTTTGTAACCATAACAGAGGTAAACTATGGAAACTATCTCCCCTTTCTTATCTGATTTCTACACCAGTGAGGATTCCAATCTTTCTTTCTATGAAGTGTGTGAACCACTGGTGAAAGTAGTAAAATTATCCTTAGGCATTATGAAATAGCGAAGGGCCTGGAGAAGATGCAAATACATATGGGGCAGGTATGGACTTAAGGTTTGACTCAAAGCCAGGGGTCAAACTGTTATTATTTTTTCTTTTATAAGATCATTTATGCAAAGGGGCTGTTTCCCTTTAAGATGATCTTTGCAGCAAATGGCAGAGAAGAGAAATTCTGTCCAAGGGAATTTCACTAGGAGAAGTTCGTAACAGTACATATAGCCACGGGTAATTACACAGGCTGTGCAGATCATAGGCAGATCACTGCAGGGGAATATTGCCTGGTCCATAAAGACAGGAATACATGTTCACTATGGCAACCTGGCAATCAAAGCGATCAAATAAGGTTAAAACATGGGCTAGTTACAGTGGCATAGGGAATTGTATACTTAGATACACCTGGAAGTTTCTCCAGGCTTTGTCACCTTCTTTGGGGATGCTCCAAAGCCACTGCTAAAGGGACAGGCCTATGTGAACATGTTCATATCAGGTGTTTTTGCTCCAATGGCTAATATCAGTTGGACCAAAAAGGAACCACGATCCAAGGTGAGCTACTCATACTCTCACTCAAATTTGAACTAAGATACATAATAACTTCAAATTGAATACAGTATCAGATGCTGTGATATGCCACCCAACACCATGGGACCTTACCACTGGCAGAGCACTGTGACCGAAACACCAGGCATTTGATGCCCCCACAAAGCACTCTTGGCCATGACTTACAGGAGTTGATATATAAACGACCCAGCTCTTTGGTTCCTTGAGCAGATCTGCAGCACATGTTTTCTAGCATGCTTTCCTAGCAAGATTAAGTTCTAATTGCCCACAGTGGTCACTGGCCTGATAATACACATTTTATTGGCTGTCTTTTCTTTCTTGTTTCAGGTCCCCACATTTTTATCAATACCTTCTTGGATCACCTCTCAAATAAAGTACTCACACTATCTCAAGAGTCCACTTCTGAGGAATTCTAAGTTAGGACAGACGCAATAAGCTCAGGTAGACTGAGGTCAGTGTTGGGTTTAGCAACCCAAAGCAGTACATGTTCAAGTTAAAGTTTTGGGGGAAATAAAAGAAACACTCTCAAGCTGGTATGCAGAGCAGGGAATGAGGTGATGCGCAGAGGGTAAAAAGGAGAGAGCCAGCCGGTCAGCCAGACAGTGGGCACACCACCATTTGTTAACTTTCACCCACTGAAATATATCGAGATTGTTTCGCGTTTTTATCTGTTATGAATAAAGTTGCTAGGAACTTTCATGTAGAAGTTTCTACATGAAGATATTTTAATTTCTCTGGATTACATATGCAAGATAGCAATTGCTTGGGTATAGAGTGAGGCCATTTTTAATTTTATAAGCACTCGCCAGATGTGATTTTAGAGTAGCTGTACCATGTTATATACCATAGGAATGTACTCCCCACATTTCGTGCGTGGTGTTGCTAGTTTTTATTTCAGCCATTCTAACAGATATTTATTGATGTCTCATTGTAGTTTTAATTTGCTTTTATCAAATGGTTAGTGATGTTGAACATTCTTTTCATGTGCATATTTGCTATCTGTATACCCTTTAATATAAAACATCTGTTCATGTCTTCTGACCATTTTCTTTCTTTAAAAAAATTATTTATTGCTTTTAGATAGGAAGGAAGAGAGAGACTGAGAGAGGAAGAGAAAGGGAGAAACATCAATTTTGTGGTTCTACTTATTTATGCATTCAGTGGTTGCTTCTTGTATATGCCCTGAACTGGGGATTGAACCCACAACCTTGGCACATTGGGACGATGCTCTAACCAACTGAGCTACCCATCCAGGGCACAGCTCCATGTCTGACATATGTGAAACTTATCTATTGATGCTTTTGTCCATTTCTACTACTGTTTTTGGTCTTGGTCTTCCTTATCGTTTCTTCTGATTTGTTTTGTGTTAACAGTGAAGTGTGGGTGCCTTTAAATACAAATATTTTTGGACCTTGGAGACTGTAAATTCTTAGTGCCACACACACAGACTTGGTTGTGTTTTTCCAGCTGATCTCTACAGGTTAGCGGTTTTGTCAGCCACACATCACATTTTGGGAGAAGCACAGGACAATCCCGCCTATGTACAAGACATAAATGCATCTTAGAGACCCTGCAAGAATAGTTGCTAAAACCTCAGACAAACATTGCAAGGAGACTGGGAGTGAAAAACAGGAGGCTTTTGTATCACATTTGGTCCGCTATCTAGCTAAGCTTCTTCTCAAACAAATAATTGCTTCTCCACAATGAATGGGGATAAACATTTTCATGGTGGAAATGTTTGCAGGTGAAACAAACAATTCTCAGAAGATAATGGGTGAACTTAGGGACTGTTTGCTGAATATCTGGAAGCGTTTGCTATTGTAGGCAAATTCAGTCTCTGACCTGTATTGTTGATTTTTGTGAATGAATAAGGGAGAAACAGAGGTTTTTATGTTAAATCAAAGAAACAAAAAAGGGAGATAGGGAGGCTATTGAGCATCGCACACATTTAATGGATTCCTTCAACATTAACTATTTAATTATGGGATGAAATGTTTGATTTTTAAAAAATAAATGCAGGAGTTGCATGTTGAAAACCCCCCTGATTTTTCCTATGATTATATAGTGAGATTTATTAATAAAACATTTTCGTTTGACAAAAAATAGCCTTAATTTTTAAGATAGGAGTGAAAAATCTTAAAGTACATTATGGCTTGTTTGTTCAAAATTCAGTCAAGTGAGAAATCTATGGATCATCACTGCCCCAGGCTAAGGGCGTTAATTAAAAATTGGGGCCCTTTCCTCAAGACGCATTACTGCCATCTACTGGAAAATTATCATAGTAAAAATACAAACCAATGATGACTGTGCTATGGATGGCGCCCTCTATGGTTGTGCAAATCACAACTTGCACAATTATAGACAATGGCCCTGCAGGGAATGTTACTGGGAATAATTAAATCATCTGGTAGAGGTTGGCATTTAAGAAACAGCCATGATGATAACACTGTCTATTGATATGAATTTTGAATTGAGAGTGTTAGATTTCTCCACTGATGTAAGCTATAGGTAACCTCATTCCATTTTGGGGAGTGCTAATGATTTGAGATAAGTTGCTCACAGTGTTTCCACATTCAAACACTGACTTACATAAAAACATCTGTGGGAAATAAAAGGATTATTGGAGGTTGGGGAGGGGTCGTCTTTGTCAGCACCCCTGCAGAATCCCTGGGTTGTCCTGGCCAACATCTGTATTAATATTATCCAAACTATAGTGTTGGCAGCAGGATGGGAAGCCTCCAGGAAGACAGATTCTGCTAAGCATTTTTTTCTTTTGGTCTTTCACCAAAAACTGAGCTGTAGGTGAATGTGTAGATCTGAATGTGGAGCCTGGTTTAATTGGGCAGAACTTTCAGGAAGCCAACTAACAAATGACAACTTAATTAAATATAATTAAAACATTTTAGACTTCTTGAGGCCTCTTTCAACAGGGCTATGATTGCAGCATGGGGGAGGCCATAAGGAAAAGAGAGGCAAGGTGCTTTCATTTTCCTTTCTTCCTTTTTGGTCTCAGCTATTTTTTCTCTTCACTATTAGAAATGCAGCTGGATCCTATTTATAATCCATTTTCACATTTGTTTGAATTAAAATCCCAGATTGTTGTGCTTTCAAGGTTGAGTGTGCACGGCAGCCAACATTTATCCAACCATTTCAGGAGTTACTGGGTAACTGGGCTGCAGGAAGGGAAACTACGCCACACGTTTGAGCCACAGGGAAGAGAGAGAGAGAAAACAGACCCAAACCAAAACTCTCTGACATCACTGTTGTTTGGAGAGAGATTGTTCTGCTCAGAACATGTGCTGCCTACTTAAGACTCTAATTATTCTAAATTACTTAAATTGGCTCTAATACCTGTGTTTTATTATTTGATATTAAGGAACAAACCATTTTAAAAAAGAAATTCATAATGCAATCAAAATATTGGCAACAAATGCTCTCAGTAGAAAGCCTGGGCTTGGAAATACCTATGCTTGCTACTCTGCCACCTGAATTCTAATCTGAGAGCTGCCGTGTGCTCTCCCCAAGTCTTTTCCAGTATCCTGTTTATGTCTAAATCCAGTAGTCCAGCCATGCCAGCTTGTTACCACATGGAAAACTCCATTGCTCAGACACAGTTATGAAGCCCTATATTCTTTATGCTTTAAGATCCACCATGACATCTCAAAGTAATTGCCAGATAAACCTACCAGATGTGTTTTTGTGTGGGGAGGGGCAAAGGGAGGAATATACGAATAATTTCCATTAGCATAATATTGTTATTCTAAAGATTTAACAACCTCACTGTCCTGGTGGAAAGTTTATGAGCCAGAAATAAAATAATACTTATGGGTACTCATGAGGCCAGTTGAGAGAAGTACCAAAGAGGTTAGTAAGATCTCAGGTCTCTTCAGCTCCAAATAGAAATCTTCTTTGAACTGAGCTAAGTGACTTGGGAAGGGGCATGGTAGACGCAAGGCCAACTGAAGGGGGAGAGAGTTCATTGCCAGTCCCAGCTGTGCTCCTACATTTCAAGTTAGAGTCAGGCCTCTCATCTGGTTTCCGACTGCCTAGGTTTCAGTTCTGGCTTCATTTTTCACTGGCTGGAGGACCTTGGGTGTGTTACTAAAGCTCTCTGGGTTCTGGCTTTTTCATCTGAAAAATGGCCGTAATAACAACACTTCAATTAATGGTTGTCATGAGGGGTGAGGTAACCCTCACAAAAATGCTTAGAACAATGCCAGAGACATAGTAAACACTCAGCAAATTTTAGCAATTATTATTTTTATTATTAGGATTATAGGGTTTTAAGCAAGTTGTCTGACTGTGCTGGACCTGTGTTTCCTTAACAGTCAAATGAAAAAGGTTGACCTAACTCTGGAATTCTGTGATTCTATTAGCTAGAATCCCGATATAATAAAGAACCACTTTATTTTGAAATTAGAGTATGCATTTTGTTCTTTGAGACCTATCATCAGACTCTGGGGAACAGGTGTATTGTACGACAGGTGTTTACTATTAGGACAACAGTTCAGAGGAAGGGTCATTGAGAGGAAGAGGCTCCTATGTAAGGGGCAGAAGGGATGCTAGGTCTCCCTTGTCTGGGGGTTACAGGGTGGAGAAAAGCTGATTAGTTTTCACAGGGGCTTTAAAATGGATTGTTTAGGTTGGTCCTCTTCATTAATTAAAATTTTTTGTTATTTTTAATTACAGTTTGCATACAATATTAGTTTCAGGTCTACATGGTAATTAGATATTTATATAACTGATGAATTAATCACCCCAGTAAACTAGTACCCACCTGGCACCATACATAGTTATTATAATATTATTGACTGGATTACCTATGCTGTACTTTACATCCATCCCTGAGACTATTTTTATAACTGGCAATTTGTACTTCATGATCTGTTCGCCTTTTTCACCCGTCCCTCCAGCCTCCCTCCCATCTGGCATAGGTTGATCATCGTTAGTCATCACACACAAGAAAACAGACTTCTCCTCTGACGTGGAAGCAGCGTCATCCATTTTGTTCCTTGTCTGCAGAATAGGGAAGGACCTGCAGGAAATGTGGAGAAATGGATCTGATAGCTGCTACCCCTGAGCTAGATAACTGTCTTTTGAGTTCTGCCACTTGCGTTTGCCTTGTAGTAAAAGTAACATATGCCCCTTGTCTTTGTAAGGATTATTCTGATTTCTAGTTGTCCTATCATACTCAATCAATGTAGTTGAATTTATTCTGGAGATACAGTTGAGTTGAGGAGATACAGGAGATACAGTGGATTAGTCATTGACTCCTCTGCCTTATCCTCACAGAGCAATTGTTCTTTTTTCCATTAAGGAAGAGAAAGTGCCCCTTTGCCTCCCATGTGGCTTCAATACACAGGTTCTCATTCTCTGCCCTGTTATCTGTTCTTAACCCCGAAGAACATGAATTCACTTGTGCTTTGCAATAGGGTGTCCATTTGAGGAAAACTTGGAGTTTTGAACTTTTACACTGGTGGGATGGATGGAGCCAAACACCTTTTGCAACACTCTTTTATTTAGGGGCAAAAACACAGTTAATACCACTGTCGAAGATGTCCATCTCTTGCCCTGTGTCTTGAGTCTGTAGGGACTTGGCATGTCCACAATCAACACAGAAAGAACTTCCCTCCCAAACCCAAATTCCCAGGAAAGCAGCACATTAATAAATGAAGGCAAGGGTCATTAGAGTTTCTTTTAAGCATACTGCCTGATTTCCTTAAGGGGCAATGTTTTTTTTTCTTATTTTATTTATAAGCCATGTGTAATTCATGTGGATAACTTACATATCTTTAAACCAGCCGAGTTGGTATAAATAGCATTTCTGTCTTTAGCTACAAACACAGGACTCAAGAATCTCCCATTTTGAGTCACTATCAGCACTTTAGTATTTGCAGTTAGTCCATATGATTCCATTTGGGTTAAATACACAGCCCCATGAAGTTGGAGCAATTCATTTTCTATTCAAACAAGCTAAATACAAGAGACAAAATGAGGACAAATCCCTCAATCATTCAAGATAAGCTGGTTGGGTAAGGGGAAAGATAATTAGTCAGTCTTAAGCCAGCTATGATTCTCACAGGTTTTATCTTTGCAGCTCTTTAAAAATTCTCTTAAAAATTATTTATTTTAGAGAGAGAAGAAAGGAGAGAGAGAGAGTGAGAGGAGAGAGAGAGAGAAAGAGAGAGACATCAATTTGTCATTCCACTTATTTATGTTTTCTTCAGTTGAGTCTTATATATGTTCTCACTGGGGCTTGAACCCACAGCCTTGGCATATCAAGGCAAAACTCTAACCAACTGAACTACCAAGCCAGGCCTTATCTTTGCAATGTTGGTAATGGACCCTCTGTCTCTAAAGTTGAGAAATTTTGATGTTTCTCATGCCTGGGACATTTCAGTAACAAGGTTAGTGGTAGCTAGAAATGCCCCTCTAATAATCTTTTCATTGTGTACATGATCCTGGGCATGTTGGGAGGCAGGGAAAGGTATAGAAATGATGGCTTTCAAAATAAGCAGGAAGAGGGTTCTCTTTGTGAGAAAATGCTGATGACACAAGGGGGTTCTTACTGAAATCCGTATTGGGTCAAAGCAGACTTAACACTGATGCTCCCCAATCTGTTTAGTATGAGCGACTGGTATACAGGTTTTGGAGGCTGCTAGTAGATCAGTCCTTCTTTTCAAATGTGTACGTGTAAATCCGTGTAAATCCAAAACCAGTGTGAAGTTTCTATATTCTGTTTTCCCTGAGTGCCCTGCTACTTTTATCTCCTAGGGTTTTTCGTCAATTTTCTCTTCTCATCTCAAATACTATTCTCATCCTGTCTGATACACAACCAGGAGCATGTTGTTCTTTGGTCTGCAGGCATCCCTGAAATGTCTTCTGACTCCTTGATAATCCGACTGTGTTCGTGGACCAGCAGCATTGTCATCACCTCCTGGGAAGCTTGTTAGAAACGCAGAATCTCAGGTCCCACCCCACACCTCCTGAATTAGAGTCTGTATTTTACAAGATCGCCACACAATCTGATGCACATTAAAGTTTCATTCTCCTTTAAGTCATCACTGGCTGATGCAGTTGCGGTATTTGTCATTTGATAGTCCTCAAATGCTTGGTGTCAAATTCTGGCATTTGAAGAAACAGTAGACTGTAATAAATGGCTGAGTATAACAAAAATGGACCGAATGTAGGTTTTGGAAAGGTGATTTCAATTCCCCACTCTGTCTCCCATCAGCTGGGTGGCCTTGGAGAAGTAAGTCACTTTATCTCTCTAGGTCTCAGGGTATTGTGTTGATGAGGTCTACTGATTCTGACTGTAATATCTGATGGTTGTGTGAACACAGGAGTAGGTATTTATGGAGGCAGAAAAGTTTACTTAAGAATGTGTTGCTTATTATACATTTAGATTAACAATAGACCTATGGGATGAGGACTCTTCCTATCAATATACTTCAGTTGTATGGCTTTTTCACGTTGTAGAACCAAACCTTCAAATGTAGAGGAGGTACTTAGCTGACTTGTGAGACTGGTCCAAGTGCTTGCAGAAATAAAAACTTTAGCCAGAGTATGTAGTGTCCTCAAAGGGTGACTCAAGACCAGGACATTAAAAATGTTTCTGTTTTGAGAAGGGCTGTTGAAATATGCAGGAGAACATGGTAAAAACATGGCTGAAATTTGAAATACTTAGGGCTGGATAATCTAGTGATTTCCAGAACTGAGGGCCTGAGGCTTCCAGATGAATCTCTGATATATTTTGCATAATGTAAATTGTAATAAGAAATAAAGTCCCATGTTTTCAAATATGGAAATATAAGCAAGTTTTATTTGTCCATATAGTTATATATAATCACGCTTTTCCAAAACATTTTTATCTTTTATTCAAATGATCTTCAAAAGAATCATTTTTGTTTATTAAAGTGCATATTATTTTATAACCCAACTAAATGTATCTCATCTATGAAAACTTTCCCAGACCTATTGAAAAGTGGTCTGCATTCTTCCTCTAACAAAGCCTTCCCGCGATAGTCTGATTAGCATTATAATGAGTCATTTCTCAGTTATCTTGTTCATCAGGTTGTAAATTCTTCAAGTGCAGGAAATCTCTTTATTACTCCTTGCATTACTAGTATCTGGTGTATTCCCTAAAACATTGGGACTATATGGCAAATATTTACTAAATTAAATGAAGCTCTTGTTACCTAATCTCTGGCTCTTGTTTCAATTTTAAGTGTCCCTGTATTTTCATTGATAAAACTAAGAGTAAGCTGCATTTCAGAATAATAGAAATGGGATAGGGTTTGGGAGATTTAGAAGTAGTGCACATTGAAAAGGGATTAAAAATAGGTGTAAATGTGACCGATCTGAAGGATTTATTGTGAAAGATAAAGTTCAGCCGGGCTGAAGAAATTGGTTTCTGCGTTTTCCAGAATGCTGTCTTGTCACCCCTCTCATTGAAGTGGACATAAAAATAAATAAAAATAAAGACCAGTGTTTGTTTGGTAAAATTCCAAAACAGCTGCTGGATCCCAGCAACCACACGATATTTTAAAGATGTCAGAGTTTGGCTTTCATGCATGGCAGTCAGCTATGAATGTTCACCTTTAACTCTGGGGCTGTAATTAGATCACAAAGTTCATTTTTATTGTTTAGATGTCTTTCATTCCTCTGTTGCTGCCCAATTGTGTGGGTAAAGCAGGTTTTTACCACACTTTGCAAGTTCATCACTTTTAATTCTATTCCTACCACGCTAGATTAAATTTAAGGGTCACTCAAGTCAGAAGCCACCGACCTTTGCCCCCTTAATGGTTCTCACCATTAATACTTGACCCTAAAAGCTATGTATACAATAAACCATATTTATAGGTGTGGAGGGAAGGGAAAAGCAGAAACAAAGTGGGTCGAGTGATTATTTATTTTGCCATGCTCTTCAGAGATTAGGAATGTTCACACAGTCTTGGGTTGATGAACTTGGACTGGCTGCCTTTTACAGTGTCAGGACAGAATGTGAGGAGGGAATTACATTTGAAGATAATACTCAAAATGACACTCTAGCTGGTCTTGATCACTTAGGAACTGCTGATATTTTATTGTCGTTGTGGTCTAACTTGAGATCTCACTTTCTGGTTTTGTTTGCATATGAAAGGGAAAACAAAGGACATACATTACATTTAATATTATCCTTCCCATAAAGAACAAAGTAGTCGATGTTTATTTCCAAAGATTAAAATTGCGAAAACCTGAGAAAACTATTTAGGCATTCTGTGAAATGTCTGTTCTGTCATTATTCCACCTGATGGAAGTGGACAAAGTGAAAAGCC
The DNA here is from genome assembly GCA_004027735.1 of Carollia perspicillata. NCBI lineage: Eukaryota > Metazoa > Chordata > Mammalia > Chiroptera > Phyllostomidae > Carollia > Carollia perspicillata. The sequence continues at coordinate 18,839 of PVKM010008207.1, forward strand.
TTTATTAATTAAAATTTCTAGTGTTCTGTTAACATAAACTTTGTTTTTCTCCACTCAGTAGTTCCCAGAGTTAGTTTTCTCTTTCTTAACATTTGGGCAAATTGAATGACTTTATTTTACCTTTTACTTTCTTTTCTTTACTTCTCCACATATCCAGTTTTCAGGACATGCATGATTGATTAAAAGCTGCTCACTTTTTTTATCGGTGAGCACAGCCTCTGGGCTGGGCAAGGGGTTTCATGTCCTGGGAACAGAACTTTCAAGGCATCCAGCTGCCCATGAATTCTTAGATTTACAGAAAACTTGGCTTTCAGTGGTCCATGTGCCTGCACACATGTGGACATGAAATAATGCATTTTTAAGGGTTGCTTGAAAATACACATGCAAATATTGCAAAGAGGACAACTTTCATTATTAATTTATGCATGGGAGCATTCTACTTTCCAACCATTACAACTTTTGGGGAGTGACTAGACAAAACCTTTCTCTTAGCCTGGGATCATTATTTTGGCAGTATACGAGCTATCCAAAAGAATGTATGGTGATTAAGGCAAAGAATTTCTCTTGGTCACAGATTGACGAAGAGTCCTGGGCTTATAAAATACTCTATTTCCTCCATTAATTGTGTCCGTGTGGAGTTGTAACCAAGTAGCTGAAACAAATAAAACTTAAGTAATATTGTTTCCTTTTAAAATACTTCACTTAATTTGTGGAAGAGATTTGAACTCATTAAACATGCACAGTCCCCCTTACATCCCCAGAGAGTTCCTCCACCCCCTTCCCCAGCCGTCTCCTCCTTCTGAAACATTCCAGCAATACCCATAGCAACACCATCCTGTCTTCCCAGTGAGGGAGGCTTCTCGAGCTACCCTCTAATTTGGGAGTGTAGGTGGAAAGGAAAGCAGAGAGTACAAAGTTAGCCTGGGGCCCTGCAAACCTCCCTTCTTTTACTTGTAACTGGAGTTAATGGCTGATCCTTTCTCACTGTAGAGTGTATGTGATAATTTTAATTTTGGATGCCTCTGAATGCTGTAGCAAAAATTCCTAATGCTTTGAGGAGGATTCTTTGTATGAACGAATGAGGTGGTTTTGTGAAAAGGTGTATTTTCTGTACATACTAAAGCAGGCAATCAGTGGATTAGTACAGAAAAACTTCACAGCAAGCAGGAAAAACAAAAACACAAACAACACCCACCCCGAGAAAGAGTGAGGAGTATACATGCTTGCGTGTGAGCGGAGGGTTTGGACATGGCCTTGTGCTGGTTACTGCCTCTCTTTGCTCCCTAGAGTGGAAAACAGGCCAGAATTAACAGAGAGAAACCTCTGGAAAAAATTCCCCGATTCACTTACACATAAAGCAAAGCTTTCTAACTGCTTTCTTTTTTCCCCCATTTTGTGAGAGAAGCCACAAAAATAAATGATTACTCTTTCCTTATTGTGAACACAAAATTGTACTGAGAGTTGATTCTGTCATTAGACTAGTTTTACTAAATTATCTCCTCCCGCCCTTGTCCATGTGGGGCAGGCAAACCGAGGTCAGAGATGTGCAGTCACTTGGGACCTTTGGGCAGAGTTATTTCCACAAAACAAGATAATAAAGCTACAAAGGAGTGAAATTAATTACCTTTGGGTCTAGTAAATTCTAGTTGGAGATTACTAAAGAATATATTTCTTAAGTATCAGTGTGCATATTTTCATCTCCTCAAAATAACAACCCAGTGATGGATTCACTCATTTCCCTTTCATTGTGTGGTGTGTATGTGAGATCATTCACCATCTATTCGTCTTTCCTTGAGATCAACTTCAAGATTTTACCCCCACACACCTTCTGTAAGACACAGGGCTTTGAGTTTAATGAGTCAGGCTGTTCCTGTTAGGCTGAGTCAAATTTTATTTTTGTCTGTCACCACTTGAAAGCGTGAAGCTATGATACACTCCTTTGGGTTTAGCTCTTCAAATTTAAGGACACATGGAACATAAGAGAGGCCATTACCTTTCAGTGTGAATCATTTCTAATTTTTTTTCAATATTTTGCTGTCTCTCTCTTCCTTTAATGTAATATACTGTGAGAGAAGAATGTAGCTGTAAATGTATTTATTATACAAAGTGCATACTGAATGAATCTATTTTCAGTATATATTTTCCCTCCTCCTGGTACTATTATAAATTAAATGCAGAGAACAAGTAAGTAGACTGCGTGTGGTAAATCAAGATTTCGTTTATCAGTGAAGAGCTGAACTTCTCACCTGGAAGTATCTCAGCCATCTATATGACTGGGAGAGGAAAATAACACGATTATGAGTTGTTTGGCTTATTTTAAAAGGAATCCTTGAAAAAAGTTACCATTAATTCTTTTTAAAATTTTTATTGTTGTAAAATATACATAATATTAAATTTACAGTTTCATCAATTTTTAAATATATAATTCAGTAGCATTAAAGTACATTTACAGTGTTGTGCAACCATCAGCACTATTTATTCGCAGAACTTTTCTATCATTTCCAAGTGGAAATTTTGTACCCATTGAACATAATTCCTCGGATCTTATTCCCCAAACCCCAGTATCCAATGTTCTATTTTTTTCTTTCCTTGAATTTTCTTATTATGGATACCTCATATAAGTGAGATCATATTATAGCTCTTCTTTTATGTCTGGCTTATTTCACTTATCATAATAATATCTTCAAGATTAATCTATGTTGTACCTGGTATTGCAACTTCATTTCTCTTTATGACTATATAATATTCCATCATCTATATGGATATATAAAATTGAATATATATATATATATAAATCCATTCATTGAAATGAATATATATATATATAAATCCATTCATTTATTGATGGACATTTGGGTTGCTTTTGCCTTTTGGCTATTGTGGATTATGACGATATGAACATTAATGTTCAAGTATCTGTTTGAGTCTCTACTATCAATTATCTTGAGTATCTACCTAAAAGTGAAACTGCTGTATCATGTCCTAGTTCTGGTTACCTTTTTGAAGAACCACCAAACTGGTTTCCATTGCAGCCATGTCAACTTACATTTCCACCAGCCATGAACAAATTTTCCAATCTCTCCACATCCTTGCTTGCACTTACTGTTTTCTGTTCATGTTTTCATAATAGCTCTTGTGATGGATGTGAAGTGATATTTCATTACAATTTTGATGTGCATTTCCCTAGTGACAAGAGATGTTGAGCATCTTTTCATATGCTTTGTTGATCACTTGGATATCATCTTCAGAGAAGTTTCTGTTCAGATCTTTTGCCCATTTTTGAATTGTGTGGTTTGTTTGTTTTTTGAGGTGCAGGAGTTCTTTATATATTCTGACCATTGATATTTTTTATTCAAAAGTTTTTGTGCTATATATAAATGAATTTTCTTAAAGAAGTTATTTGTATATATGTGTATGTATACATATATGTAAATATTTTGCATTTATTAATATATGCATAAAATATATGTACATATGCATTAATGCATTCAGTCTTAAGCTTGAATAATTGCAAACTTAATAAAAAACTTTACTTGGGTGTTTAATTTCTAAAATTAAATTTTTAATACTTGTTTATTTTATGGATTTTAGAAAATTAATTTAAAAATATTTTTTGTTTTATTTTTACCATCCTCAATTAGAGGGACTAACACAAAAGTATATAAACAATAAAAAGAAAGTTACCCTTTCATGGGGTTATTTTATTGTTGTCCATTTCCAATATGTTACAAAGTGAAAAGAGCACTAATTTGTATTAACATTAATGCAAATGGAACTCTGTAATTAATCTCTTAATCTGTGGAAGGAGCCTGCCTGGATTTGAATGACACTGCCACTTACTGGCTCTGTGTGATTTTGGCTTGTTTAACCTTGCTAGACCTTACCTTCCTTATCTGAAAATTGGGATAATAATAGATAATAATAGGCTATTGTGAGGTTTCAATAAATAAACCTAGTTAAGTGATCTGTATAATTCTTTGCTCCTAAGATGAACCCAGTTGGTGTTGGAGAATGTTCTGATTAGCTAAGGAAGTTCACAGCCCTCAGGGATAATTTCCTAGACTTGAAGATGAAAGGCATAGCTTTGATTTTACCAGTATATTGCTGGATGATCATCAGAACCCCTCAGAGGTCAGGAAAAGGGTAAGCAATTTCCACGGTTTGAGACCCTGATACATTAAAAAATGAAGCAGTGCCAGTTCAGGGTCACAGAAGTTATGGGGTGTTTAAATATTTGTGTTTAACAAATTAACCCCACCCACATATATGTGGGCACACACATACACAATGGCTATATGACTTCTCTTGGTGATAATTTCTAAGTCTCACTTTATAGGCCTTAATGAATGGGAGGCCTAGACCAAGGGCACTCCTTAAAACTCCCCTTGCGTGCTGCCACCATCCCATGGTAATCTCTGGTAGTCATACAAAAATAAAGATCAATATTATTTGGTTCGGTGGGGTTTACACTCTGATACCCAAACTAGAAAATAAAAGAGAGCGGCGATTCCATGGTTAAGGTAAGAGGGGCTGTTGAGAGCCGCCTGGTCCATGAACCTCAGCCACGGGAGGCTTTGAAAAGCCAAGGGTCGTGTATAGCTTCATAGAACCAGTATTGAAACCCTAGCTTTAGTCTGATCTTGTTTTATGGATGTCCTCCTTTATCCTACACTCTAAGAAATGGAGATTGTAAAGGAGTAGTGCAAAAATGCAGAAATTGTGAGTGAATGACAAGATAGAACATGTGGCCCTGGAGAATAAATTGAAGTTACCATTAAAATCCTAATCATGGAAAGTGACCAGTTCTGTTGCCTGATGTAAGTTAATTGTAAAGCATGTCTGAAAGAATTAACACATGTTTACACAAATAGGTTTATACCACACAATTATTTTAAATGGTTTAAAATTGCTCTTTTTCATTTCCTTCTCCTCCTTCTCCTAGTCCCCTTCTCCCTCTCTTCTTTCTTCTTTTCCTCTTCCTTCTCTTTCTTTAAATAATCTTTTACAAACTACACAGGTTGGGTCAGATTTTATTACCTCTAGCTAAAGGTGGTTGTAAGAATAAGAAGCAAATACACTTATCTTCCTGCTGTGTAACAGCATATGTAAATATACAACCCGTCGTAAGAAATTCTGCAGATGGAGTTATCATAGCAGTGAAAAACTGCACAGGTTATGTTCTCCTTAGGCATTTATTCATTACTGTATGATGAATGGATGTGAGAAGTCATCATTAGAGAACATAATAGTCTCTGATGATGTATTTATGACATGGAACGATGTCATGTGATGAAGTGTTTACAACATGTAATGAGGTTGTGTAACAATCTTTTTACAGCCCGCAATTACATTGACTAATTCCTTATAAAAATACTCGACAATATGCTCTCCCTGTGCACGTGTTTGATATCACAGCAGTTTAGTAACTGACACCTCTAAACTGCAAAATCAAGCAGCTTGGATGACTCAATACCCCGTTTCCTATCCAAGGCATATAAAGATCCTGGGTGTTTAGTTTGCACACTCCATGAATTGCCCCTTATTGGAAGTGACTGAGATTACTGATATAATGCATACATGTCAGGTATCCTTAAGAGTCAGAGAACTTGAGAGGCAGCTTTACACCTGAAATAACCATCCTATATATATGTTTGCTCTTTTGTCGTAGCCAAGGGAGAGGTGTGCACACCTGCTCTCTGACATCCAGGTCAATGTTTGTACCTGACCCTTAACTTCAATCCTTTAATTATCTAGAATTTAATCCCTTGTCTTATTTCACTAATTAGTGAAGGATATGACTCAAATGAGGCCCCCCCAAATGTTAAGTATGAAACAGAAAACACCTTCCATATGAAGTCATACATAATCTGTATTATATGTGACTACAGAGATGAATTAGGCAGCTGGGGAGCAGGAGCTGTTAGGAGGCTAAGAGGTTGAGGTATAGAACCCGAAATGAGACCTTAAGCCTCTTGCCAGGAAATGAATTTCAAGATGTAAGTGAGAAAATGCTGAATCTGTCCTGTAGATTTGTGAGAATATGAAGGAAAATGAGGAAGTTGGATGATGAATAGATAAAGAGAAATATGATGTAGAAATATTATCTACCAAACTTTCACCAGAATATGAATGAGCAGCTGAAAGGGCTTCTATTCTGAGGAAAATTAATGGCTCCTTAGACTAGGGGAAATATTAGTCTAGGTGCATTGAACAGAAGGGCAAAGCAGAGTTGCAAAATTTAATTTGTATGTGTTCTAAAATAGTGTGTTGTAGAGACTGATTTAAGAGTGAGCAAACTATACAAATTAGTTGAAATTTCATGTCAGAAAAGTCTTTCTTCTTTCCATGGTGAATTCTGACAAAATTTTAGCATCACATAGAATATGACTAATCCCTTCCAGTGAGATCAAATAATGTAACATTGACAAAAAGTGGATAAGACCAGGTGACATAATCATATTTGGTATTGACATAAATCTTAATAATTTCCAAAACACTTTTCATAACTCAATCAAACTTGAGAACAGTCTGGTACATGGGCAAGAGGAAGTGTGTGTGCTTTCTACTTTTCAAAGTTAAAAAGTAAGACCCTGAGAAGTTAAATGATCATTGCTTCAAGGTCTTGGAATAAATTAGTGGGGAGGTCATGGACTCTCTCTTCTCATCCAAAGCTATTCCTGAGAAAAAAATCACCATATGATTTTCCTCAGGAATGGTGGAGGTATCAAGTGTCCTGTGGCTAACCTAACATACCAACTGGAAGCAGGTAACTCTACACACACAGATGCCACTTCATGGAGTATAATGGCTCTTGTTTTTCTCAACTTGCTCTACAGCCAAAACAGTTAAGAGTGGAAGCAAAGCAACAGAACTAAAAGAGAAGAACTGCCACCAAAAAGGCATTGAAGCTGAGTGCCAGGGTCAAGAGCCTGCTAGCTACTCATGGTTTCACAGAAAAGAAACATCTTAGCATCACTTGACACAAGGTTCCTTGTTTTCACTAGGAAAGAATTTATTTCAGCAACGCCATAGATGTAATTGGTTACTAAGAGAGTGATTATCCTACTCCTTTGTGTCCTTCTGGTCATTCCTCTGGTTCCAGACCTCCAGAACACTTCAAAAGAGCTCTGCATTAAGAGGACTGACTGGATTTGGAGAAATAAGTTGGATTTGAAGACTAAGGAGGCTATGTCAGTAATACCTCAGGGCAATCTAGTTGAAATGCTTTGGCTATTATTTTGTCTGTTGTTGCCATGAAGGCTTTATTAAATCATTTTATTTTGGTTAGTTCTGAGAAATGAGCAATAGGATTCACACAGAAGGGACCATGGAGTGGTTGCTGGTGGCTCTGCAACCCAGTTACCATGATAAATTTTAGTCTGTGTTCGCATGCTACGCATTCCTGGGTTATATTCCTTTTATAATTCTTATATAGTATATTATATAAGATTCTTATATTATAATTCTTTATAATAATTAATGGAGGACTTTTGATGGTATCTTATGATAAGGTGGGACAATGTCTGAGAAAGGGGAGGAAGGGATGCTGGTACTTAGACTGGTACAGACTTAGATTTGCATTCCTGGTATTTAGGTCACAAATACAGGATCAGCCATTGGTTTACTGAGAGGGAGCAGGAATTTTTTATTAGTTCCTTTTCTTCTGTTGATAAGCAATGAGGAGCATTGAGATTTCCTGTGGAGACCAATTACCCAAGCAGTAGGACACCTGTGGTGATAGAGAAGCCATTGTAAGAGGGAGAGAAATATAAAATTTACATAGAAATAACAGTACTTGTGGTTATCAGTGGATGAAAAAGATAGGTACATTGGCAAAGCCACATTCTGGAAAATAATTTCTTTCCAGCAAGGGTTTTTCTGACTTTAAATGTCATCTCAAATATATTTTATTTTCATATGAATTTCAAAGAAAATTACCATTAATTTACCATCCATTTTTTCATTTATATTTGAGTATAAGGAGTTAAGAATATGTTTGATCTTATCTTATTTTACACTTATGTATGTTGTTATCCCCTTCTCATGGATGAGTAAACTGCCGTTCAAAAAAGCTAGGTAATTTCCTTAAACATCTGTTTATGCTTTTAGACTTTGCTATACCTTACTGCATGTGTGCATTCAAAACATAGTCCATGCCTGATATTCTGTTTTAACTTGCTCTCACTTGTTTCTTCTTATTCACCTGATTGAAGGATGCACCCTTTAGAAATAGGTAAAAGCAACCTAGTTTTAGCAGAAAGTTTGAGGGACTGAAGAAGTAATGTTAAATTCAGTTATCTTAACGAAACCCTGAATTGATGGCCTATACTATACAGATATTTTTCTTGGAAAGGATTTCAAAATTTAAAAACTTTTCACCTTCTACATGTAGGTGTCTAGAACAGTTGAGAGGTTTTCTTTCTTGCTTTTATTTATCATAGAGTCAATAAAATTGACTTCCATGTGTTTTCTTTTATTCCATAAAAATCAGAAGGAAAAGAGTAAATTATTTATACTCCAAAGATGAGTAAGAACGTGGTCTAAACCATCAACACTGGTGAAGGAAAGAAAGGGTCCCTGCACCTTTGGTGGACCTTGTCTGTCAGCCTTCTTTCCCAGCCTCAGGGCATGGCCTCCTGATGTGACCGGCTGAAGACAGGGCTGCAGAAGAGAAACAGGCCAGAGGGCAGAGAAACCACACACCAACCAGTCCCAGGACTTGTAGTAAAATAAAGTGAAAAGTCCAAGGGTCTGCTTTTTACAGGTCGTTGAGCCCAAGGCAATAGCCACAAAGAAAGATTTGCATGAAGTACAACTGAAGTATTTTTAATTTAAAAAAGTAAAATGTAAAGGAGACCAGAAGCCAGATTTCTAAGTAGCGGTGAGTATGCAATTTGTTTTTTAGTTTAAAATGTTAATGTACTATATTTCAAGTTTAATGCTTATTTGAATCAATACTTAAAAGTGTTGTTATCATATTTAGTGTCTAGCAAACCACATAGATCGCTAAAATGTCACCAAGATTCTTGCAAGACAGTTGAGGCAAACGTAATTTGGAATGACTCCTTGATTTACTTACTACTTGTGAGGAACTAGATTCTGATCAGGCAGGTATTACCCTAATAGAAAGAAATACATACCACTGGACCATGAAAAGGATGATTTTTTTTGTTTTCTCAGGCTTTATTATAATAATTAGATTTACCATAATCAATAAAATATGTGAGCAAAGTTTATTGAAGTGTCAATTTCCCATTGCATAATTTCCCCCAGGAACCTTAATTTTTAATTCAAAAAGAAAAGTGGAAGATTTGTCATGCAGATGCCAGGGAATATGTGAGGTTAAGCACAAGGCTCCTTATAGGCATCAAAGTGGGGCCTTGTACAAGTCCCTCACCGCTCCTTCCCACATACGTTGTCTCACCATTAATTTTCCCGGAGAATAAGATCTTAAAATGGCCAAGATATAGATCTCTCTGCCTAGATTGGAGAAACATGTATTGGACAGTATGATTCGATGACTTTTACTTCATCTCCAACAGTCAAGAGCACTTAGGGGTGAGGTATTATGGTTGGCGTACAGAGTTTCAACTATAAAAGGAAGTGAGCCCATGATTCTGGCTATCAACATACTTTTCAACTATACATACCAGTATGTGGAATGAAATGTGAGTCCTTGTGGACTTAGAAAATAAGCCTTGAAGCCCCACTAATGAAGATGAAGACATTTGTTGGCAGCATGCAGATTTTTTTGTAATGGTTATAGGATGCATCAGTTAGATTGATTGGAAAAATATCCCTGATTTTCCACCCTTCCCTGTATCTAAGCACTTTACAATATGGATTTGTAGCTCCACCCATCAAGAGAGGAGTCTCTTCCCCCACCCCTTGAGTGCAGATTGATTTAGTGACTTAATTTTGGCCCAAAGGATGCAGTGGAAGTGATCATGTGCTAGTTCCAAGCCTAGGCCTCAATAAACCTTGAGCACTTTCACAAAATAAAGTATTGCACTGCAGTATTCTCTGGGTTTAAAGGCCAGGGAGAATCACAGAGATGTCAAAACAGAGCCATGTTGACATTTCCTCAGGGCTCATGGAGTCCGGTCTTTAAGAACCACACGTACCTTTCCCCACTTGCTGGCTTCCTGTTCTGAGGTCACTTAGTTGATATGTCATTAGGGCTGGAAGAGATCATAAAGGCAATCTAATCTAATCCAACACCCTCATTTTACAGATGAGGAAATAGATGAAGAACATTTGTAGTTTACTCAAGTTCACGTGGAAAGTGTTGTTGTTTCATTTTGGCTGTATTGGTGCACGTGCACATTGCACATGAGTGTGTATGAGTGATTGGAAGTATGAGATGCTGCTAGATTAAAAAAGATACAAAACAAAACCCTAATCCTCTGAGAGTTGCTGATCTAGTCTATCCTGGATTTTGTGGAGCATCGGGTGGTATTTTATCTGGAGTGCCAAGTCTTATATATTGAGTCCAACTTCCTTCTTTGGTAAAAAATGGGAATGAGGAGTGATTCCCAAGGATATCCTGGTTGCTAATGCCACTGCCCCAGCATACCGTTCAGTCTGGTCATTCACAGATGACACCAGAGTCCAGTGGCTCCAATTTCCATTCACCTCCACTGTGATCAATTATTATTATTTTTTACTGTTTTCCTATTCCATGAGAAACAGGATCAACTGCTTGCTAATCACTATGGTGAGCGCCCTTCAGGTTAATTGAAGCGTTCCAGTTTCCTTTCAATATTCTTCTCTCCAAGGTAGGAAGGACAAGTTGTTCATGCTACTCTTGTTTTTTTTTGAAGTCACATTCTTGGTAACATCTCTCTAATGTTGATCTGTGTAGGAATCTGCAACCATTAGGTAAGAATCTGACTTATACCAAGTACACTCAAAGGACTGTTCCATAAATTTCATATGCACATTCTGAATGCTGTTTCTTTTCAAAGGGAAGAAATATGGCTGATATTCATCTACTTAGAAAAATGTCTACCTAAAGATAGGTTCGTCAGCTTAAGACATCACTGAGGTTTATGTCTAGACATAATTTCTTCCTTTTGTTTCAACTAGTTTTTCCCCACCACTATACATTTTATTTATTATTAAAATTAAAGTTTGTAAGCTTTGGATGCTACTGTTAATTCGGAGTCAATTTGAAAGTCATTTTAAATTTAATTTTTTGTTTAGATATTTTAACCACAGCAGAGCACTATAAACAAAGCAGTTACCACCCCAATAAATCAATTGATTTTTTTCATGCTCTGGACCAAAGGCATGCATAATTTCTGTCTATTTATAATCTTGCTTTCATTTATAAACTTTACAGAGGGAGGGATGATTTTCTATGATGCTAGTTGGGAAATGGGGATCTCAAGCTAGTTTCACTGGGTTTCCAACCTCCTTAAGTGAAAGCAAAATGAGGTTTTTCCTCCCACATTCTTTCTCTCACTCTAAAAGTTCAAGGCCCTAATATTTGGTGCAGGCCATGTGGCATGCTGGCCACTGTCAAGGGAGGTCCCCATTTCGCATCCATGAAAAGTTTGGCAGGATGAGGTGCTAGTGAGAAGCCCCACTCAGAATTTTACTGGAGCACAGAGTTTGGATCTTAATACACTAAGTCAACTCTCCCATCAGTCCTGGAGTCTTGAACAAAGCTCCCTCACTAAATGTTTTATTATATAATAAATGAAATGTTTTGTCCTGGTTGATGGTATGGCTCAGTGCCACCCTGCAAACCAAAGGTTCACTGGTTCAATTCCCAGTCAGAGCACATGCCTGGGTTGTGGGCCAGGCCCGTGGTAGGGAGTGTGCAAGAGGCAACCACACATCGATGCTCTCCCTCTCTATCCCTCCCTTCCCCTCTCTCTAAAAATAAATAAACAAAATATTAAAAAAAAGAAATATTTCTTAGCAATATACACAAGTGAGAGGCAGAATCAGAATGTAAATTAGTAATAGCTGACAAAGCAAGAGAAAGAAATTAATATAAAATCTTCAGTATGTATAAAATATAGATCCAGGAATGAGTCTAATTTAATTAAGTGTAACTATTTTTCCCAAATGCAAAGCAATTATTCAAGAAAAGAATAGTTCTTCCTGTTAAATATCCGAAAAGAATGATCTCAAGAGCCCTTAAAATTAAAATGCCCAATTTTAGGAATAATATGTCATAGAGATCCTTGTTGCCTAAGGTGAATTTCTTGTACCAACAAAATGGACTCACCTTGGAGCCTGTTAAAAATGCAGAATCCCAGGCCTCACCCCTATCCTCCTGAACCTCCTCAGCACATTAACCAGATTCCTGGGGGGGTTTGTGTATGCACATTAAGTGTGAGATGCCCTAGACCAGATCATGCCTAGATTAGACACACTTCTCCCTGAGACTTGGTTGTCTCAGCATCTTTCAATGGGATGTGCTGATGGATCCTTGGTGAAACCACTTTATAAATGCTGTTGGTGGGGCTTAATCCAGAGGTATGTATCATAGATTATCCATTCATGTGAATGTTTTGCCTATCCTTCAGACAGTCTCCACAAATAGAGCTTCTTGCAGGCAAGATTTTATATATTGAATAGCAGTGATTTTTCACTTGTGTTTTCTGTCAACGACCTAGAATGTACTGAAACTTTCTGGGGTCTTGAACATAATGAGGAGCCTGATGGGGACTTCAGTGGGTACAGAAGGCCTTCAAATCTCCAGTACTTAGGTAGACAGGGCCAAGGTTCTTCTTCTCAGAGAAGTGTTTTTCAAACTCCAGATAGGGAACCATGAGTAGTTTTTAAAATTAATAAAATGAGTCATAACCAGAGTGGAAAATAAACCAAAATAGCTGAGAACAAAATGAAGGGATTAAGCAAAGAAAAAAAAAAACCATAGACATAGACAACACTGTGGTGATTACTAGAGAGAAAGGGGGTTGGTGGTAGGTAGAAGAGCGTATAGCGGGATAATAGAAGGAAACTTGACTTGGGGTGGTGAACACATAATACAATATACAAATAGTGTGTTGTAGAATTGTACACCTGGAACCTATATAATTTTATTAACCAATGTCACCCCAATAAATTCAATAAAAAGTTTTTTTAAAAAAATAAGTGGATTCAAGTAGACAATACAAGAGCAGCACTTATGGTTAGGGGAAGTTTTGTTCTCTTAAACTAATGCTCCAGTTGTATATACAGGTGTAAATGTGCACCAAGTCTCAAAGTAAAATGCAGGTTTGTTTGTTTGTGTGTTTGTTTTTGCATTAGCCACCAGTCAAAAGTTTGAAAATCATTGCCTTAGATTGCATATACCTTTGCATCTACTCTTACGGAGAGACACAGAAGTGAGAGGTTCACTTCCTGTGAATGTCAAGAGGAAACATGTTTTAATTTTCAATAATTATAAGCTACATTTTACATTAAAACTGTAGGATGAAAATCCATAATATTATGTATTATGATTTCTACACAGAAATCATTTGTAATTTATACAAGAATCATAAACGGGAAAGCCACCATTAACACAATGTTTCCACAGGCACATGGGTACCTGGTTTAGTTTTTGGAAATATGGGATTTTGAATATGAAATAGAATTTTGGAAATGTTGGTGTTCATGAATGTTAAATTGAGATAGGCATCCATTATTTGGACGTTCTTCTGACAAAAGTATCCTGTCCAATTTATAGGAAGAAAGTCGGATTTAAGAATCCCCCCACCCACAAAACTTCTTAGGTGTAAACTCTCTCTTACAAATCAACATTTCATTAATTGAGTGTAAAAGGATTGGGAACATACTGATTTGATTTCCCATCAAATTCACATGGGCTTGCCATATTTAATAGCAGAAAGTATTTTTCTTACCCTAAATCTGTAGAGAGCAGTGAAGAGAATTCCCTTTTACCTCATTGAGGCTCTTCCTCATAAAAATAAGTTGGAATAATTTCTGCCTCCAACTTCGAATTAATATACTGAAATGTCTTAAGATATGCAACTCATTAAGATTTTCATTCTTTCCCTTTAAAAGAGCTATTTTACAAAAATATTTATGGCCAAGAACCAATGATATTGCATTTATGACTATGAGTTTGTGCTTCAAAGTTGTTTTTAAAAATAAAGCAATAATGTATTATCAGAATCAGTTATTATGCTATGAATTTTAAGAATTAAGATTATTGGCTGTTCTCTATGGTAGATTATTTCTAGTAGTTATTTTCTTTCCCTTTCTAAAAGCTCAATGTTTTCTTTTAGGTAAACAGTCTATATGAATATGTTTGAATGCATTTTACATATATCAATATACAGATCTAAAATCTTTCCTAAAATAATTTGTATATACTTTTAATTAGTTGACATTAGTAAAGATGTTGTGTTTGATTTTTTTAACAGTTAATAACTTAAGAATAGTTTCCAGAGGATCAATAAATAATATAGTCAAGATTTTTTTGCATTATTTGTATCAGGTAACATCAGAGAGTATTTGCACATAAATGATACTAAAATGGTTCCATTAATGCTGTCTGGTTAAACTAAATGCTACCAGAAGGAACTTTCCTTCTGACACATGGCAGGGAACACTCTGGCTGAACTATTAAGTGGGCAGAAACACAACCCTTTAAGAGGAACATTAAAACAACCTGATTTGGGGTTTACAGGATGGAGAAAGTAAGAGAGCAACAGCATAATTGCACACCCCAAAAGACAGGCGATCAACTGATTATCTGGTCACTGTTGAAAATAATTTAAGCTACTTTAAAACACATGGTTCAATGTTAGCATTTAGGCAAAGCACATACAAACACTTCTGTCCCTTGGCAGGGCAGAAAAAGTTATGGTACTCCACAACTCTGTGAAGTCAGAGGCCTAAAATAGCCAGCTATAATCCTTGCTGGGAGATTTGCAAATAAATTATATTTACCATATTAGAAGAAAGATTGCCTTTTTGATTAGAAGTGAAAGGAGTGTTGTGCAATAAGTATGAAGAGTTGACTCTTAAGATAAATGCCAGTTGTTTTTAAATGTAGGGTTTGTGTGTGTGCATGCATGTGTGTGTGTGTTTTAAGGGACCACATGCTTTTCTGGGTTTTCCTTAAAAAGAAGTTTAATTTTCTAAAGTGTCTAAGTTAAATTGGGACGTCTGTACTTCATGGAGCTATGGAGACATAGTTGTGCCTGGGCCATGATGGGTAATTTTCAGGTTTAAGTCTCCTTTGAGTGTTTGGATGCATTGGTGATTATAATTGCTGCTCACAGCTAAAAGGTTGAAAAGTTCTGATGAACAATTCATTCATTGTCTTGTTCACATCTGGGTTAATGTTTCCTTCTTGGAGAACTCTGTACCACTCTGTTCTTTGCTTCTTGCCACAGATAGCAATGCCAATTTCCCTGTTTACTTGGAAGCTCTTGCGGCTGATGTATCGGTGCTAGCCACAAATTAATGGAATTCTTTCCAGCTGCAATGCTTTCAGATATTCAAACAATAAGCCAAAAACACTGAACTGTTTTGGCTGTATTTTTTTATGAACTATGTGCCGTTCTCAGAGATGATGTAAACACAATTACTAGTGGATATGACCATAGCATTTAAAATATTTCAAAGAAATAGATAAAACTTATGGAAAGCATGGGTCAAAATAAGATTTTTGTAACCTGAAGCCAGAGGGCATATCATCTCAGAAGAGGAGTATCGGAGAAGGAAAGATACAAGTGTCCACACTAAATAGAATCATATATAGAAGTCCAGATCCGAAGTTGGGAACCTCATTTCCTTCTTGGGTTTACTTCTGTCCTGTGTTGTTAGTTAGCAGCACCACTCCAGCTCTGCTACAAGGTTAACCTTTGGAAAGGGACTCTGGCTTGAGGAGATGCTTTGGCAGGCCGCCGGTGCCCATCTCTCAATGGAGGCTGAGTCAGATGCCAGATCACCTGGCTAATCTGAGAACAGAACATCTGGTGAACTCAGCCATTTTGTTCCAGTGTGAAGGAGTCAGAAAATACCTGGACAACTGAGAAAAGTCTTGGTGTTATAGCCTTAGGTGGAAAGAACAAGGGGACTGATATGCTGGTTTAATAGACTCTTTGGAATGATAATGATTTATTCTTGGTTATTAAAAAGTTCCTGTTGACTTACTCTGTACCTTCTGCCTAATTGGCAGTCTCAATGTATTCATTGAATTGAGCTGATCTGAAAGGTAACCTATCAATCAGTTTCTTTGAGTAAATGAAAACTTTTCCTATATATTTTTTGGAGACGTCTAATTCTGGAACTCTAACTTTGACACAAGAGTGGCACTTTAAAATTGCCTGTTTCTGTCAAGGATTCATGCTGGGGTCCCACTCCCATCACTTCAGGTTCATTCGCTTTGGGGCGAGGCTGGAGTATGGGTGTCTTTTAATAGCTTCTCGAGTGACTCTAACATCCAGCAAAGATAGAAAACTACTGCTCAGAAGAGAATCAGAAACAACTTAAATATGGGTGTATTTAAAAGCCATTTAAAGAAAGAGCTTTGATTGACTTTCTTTGTGTGTATGTTTGTGTATACTTTATTTTAGCCTCTTTTTACATCCTTCTCCTAAAAGTCATCTTTCTGTCAAGGAATATCATTTTGGTACAAGTGTACCTGACAAATGATTTTCCCTATAAGAATTGAAGTTGAAATCTTTATTAAGGATTTGAAGGACATGTAGATATAAGCATTTTAGAAGAGCAAGAATGGTGCGTACATGAGTTTCTCAGTTTAACAACTTCGCCACATTACATAGCCTAGTGCCCTCTATGTTTTCCTGGGGAAAGGGAATAGGGCAATAGTGTAAAATGAGTACACATCCTGTAGTTGCCTCAAAGGAAATGATTAATCTTTGGCAAGGGGGAGATAAGATACCTACATGAAATAATTAGGCAGAAATCAAATATAAGTTGTCTAGAATAGGAATAAGCTTGTGCCAAAATTTACAGCACCATTTCAAGTTTGCCCTTGAGCTCATATTCTTTCTGTTAATGTTATTGATTGAGGAGAGAAGCAAAATGTGCTCGACTCTATGGAAAATTAGAAGTCTAAGAAGTTCGAATTTATATATTACCAGAAGAAAATAATTACCTACAAAAGGTCTGAGACAAGAAAAGAAAAAGCAGTGGGTACATTGGAAGCATGGGTGAAGAGGATGGGGGCTGGAAAATGCAGCGATCCTGAAATTTGAAGACAGTCAGAAATCTGGTCCTGTCTGAAATATCTGCTGGCAGAAATTCTCCTTTCAGACCTGAATTTGATGGAATCATATGGTTATAAATCAAATCCAGAAATAGAAAACAGTAAATGGACCACATCCTCCCAATGGTCTTTAAAAACTCTATCCCGCCTTTCCCAGGAAGGAATGTCTTGATTATGAGTGATCTGTCATTTGGAAATCTAAAACATTATTCAAATCAACAGTCTTTTCAGTAGTTATCTATGCTTTTTAATGCTGACTCAAACATTTATTAAGGACCATGACAAAGGGGGTACTTGATTTACAATTATTTTATCAATTTCATAAATCTAAGATCCTTCACTTCCACATAATAAAACATATCCTTTCTTCTATTGGTACCTCTTCTATTAAGAAAATGAGTTGATGTAAGCACTTTGGTAGTATGAATTCTGTAAGTGTATTTAAGCCTTCGTTGGTCTCTCACTGTTACAGGTTTTTGAATAATGGTGGAAATGAGAGTTGTCCTCCTTTCTTCTATGTCTCAATGGCTCATTATCTCTACAGAGTATTCCCCTCTATGGTGACACCTATTCTCACTGCCCTTTCTCCTCCTGTTGAACCCCAACACATACTTCCAGTTGTAGACATAATAGAATTTCCTCTGTGAAGTTTCCATAGGAGCTACCTACTCCAGACAGAGTTAGGTTCTTTGTACTTGGTATATGGCGAACTGTTATGAACCAAACTGACACTGTATTCGTTTATGAGGCATTGGCAACTTTCTTTTTTTTTTCATCGTAATAAGACTATGATTTTAAGTTTTATTTCTTTAGCTCTATTTTAATTTATTTTATTTTTATGTAAGTAGTTCCTTTTCACTGAAGACAAAATAGAAACTAAACAAACAAAAACAAGAAAAGTATGACCCCCTACAGTCAGCAACCACAAAGAGCTACTTATAATATTGGTGTATTTCCTTCTAGAAACCCACCTGATACTATTGAATTTGTACTGTTTTCAGATACATTCTCTTTTAAACCCTGTTTGATTGATATCTTTGTATGTACACCTGGGTATACTTATTCAATTATTTTCTTAAGGTAAATGTTGAGATAAAAAGTTATAGCAAATGATATGACCTTTCTTTTTAACATTCTGATTTATATTCCAAACTAACATCCAGGAAAGTCATTCCAATTTACTCTTTCTTTAGTGTATGAAAGCTCCCATCTGCTATGAAGATATTGTTTATGTTTCTGTCTTCCCCGAAGGGCAAAGAACATTTTTTATTCATTTTGCATTTCCAGTGCCTGTAGCACTTTTTGTGCAGTTCACATTCAAGGTTTGTCAGAAGGATGGATGAAAGGGAGGCTGGATGAAAGGAATAAAGGTAAATTTACTTTTACCATCAAAGCAATATATCTGAGCCCTGGCCAGGTAGCTAAGTTTGTTGGAGTGTTGTCCCATGCACCAAAAATTTGCAGGTTCGATTTCCTGGTCAGGTCACATACCCGTGTTGCAAGTTCAATCCCTGTTGGAAGGACATATGGGAGGAAACCGATCAATACTTTCTTCTCACATTGACGTTTCCCTCTCTCTTTCTTTCCCTTCCTCTCTTGCTAATATCAATAAACATATCCTTGGGTGAGTATTTAAAAAAAAGCAATGTACCTGATCTCAGACTTTCAAATCAAACTCTACTTAGAAGGCAACCTCTTAGATATCAGAATGAGTTGCTGGCTCTATTTCTTTACATCTCCTGTATCTTCACCTTGTGAGTGCCTGCCTCACTGAGGACGTAGAACACTTCCTCTCCCTTTGATTTGGGACTCGGCCCTGGCTCTTTCCAGTGTTATGCAGGCAGAAGTGGCAAAGTGGCATTTCTTGCCTAGGTCTCAAGGCTCACAGATTTTACTAGTCTTCTTACATCTCTACCATCATCAGGAGAAGCACATTCTTCAAGTCACAGATGTCCCCTTAGCCTTAGCTAGAGAAACCACAGGGGAAAGATCTGAGCAAGTTGGACTTTCATCCTGCAGCTGAATCACCTCAGCCGACCTCCCTCATGAAGCAATATCTCCCCAAACACCACAGACTGAAAGCATTTCTGCCCCAGCAGAGCCCAGCCTAGATTAGTGAAGCCCCAGATGACCTGCAGTGGTCATGACCTGTAATGAATTATTGTTGCCTTAAGCTGTTGAGGTTTGGGATGGTTTGTTACACAGTATTGTAGTTTTCCTGACAAAGTGTCCCCATGACAGACATCTCTCAAATCTGTTTTTTTTCCCCAAGTTACCCAACTATGAAAATACAAAGCAGACATCAGTGGTGATATTTTCTGCTCCATCATTCAGACTAACAGACTCACAACATCACTGGATGTCAGGATTTGTGTACTGCACAACGGAAACAGCAGTGAACTTCTTGAAAGATACCAGTTCAAATCATGCCTCCATTCAATTGCAATTGTGAGAGACATTTCACTTAATATGAATTTCAGTTACCTCTTCTCTAAAGTGAAGATAGTAACAGACCTGTCTTATAGTGCTATAGTGAAAATCAAAATATGTACATCATACACAAAAAAGAATTATTGAGTACTAATCAACTTATCTAAATAAGCTTTTCTTGAATTTTGTGTTTAGTAGTGTGTACTGAGTGCATTTACACATTTGCAGTGACAGGCTAAATCATTTCTCACTCACTCTTTCTTTTTCTTGAACTGTTCCCTTAATGCTCTTAGGTTTAAAGGTGTTTCCTTGATTTCATCCTAGAATATTCATTTCCTAAAATACTGGTCAAATATTGGCTATCTCACTTTAGTGTCAAATTTTAAATAATACAAAAGACAATGAGTTACTGATTTTTGTCTTGTATACTGATGAGAAATCTGAGTTGCTAGTTTAAAAAGTCCTTTAAGTGTTGAATGTTCTTCAGGTGTTCTAAGGTAAATACAACCACAACAATAAGAGACATCTGCAAAAAATTTTAAATCTCAATGTTGATAGAATTCTTCAATTAAAAAATAGAAATACAAAGGTAGTTCGCTTGAATCCTAAGACAAGTTGGGAGAAAAATTTTAAAGTATCAAAAATATGGCTTAGTAACAATAAGGTATTTAAAAATTAGAATGTATGAAAGGTGTTAACTTATAGATGAATTGGTATTGGGGAAAGTGGTTTTTAGAAAAACCAGCCTAGAACCACAGTGAAGGGCACTTCAGGCCAAAGCCTCCACATCTTCTGGTAATTCCATAGGCTACAGAGCAGGAAGTACCTGTGTTCAGGGATTTCTAAGTAGCCCAATAGGTGCTCAGCATAGAGATTGGGTTGGGGCAAAACAGGAAGCGAAATGAAAGAAGATAAGGTGTTGGAATTCATCCTGAGAGAAATGAGGAACCCTCTGATGAGTGGCTAAGAGCATACTGGCTGTGGTCTGGAGAGTGGACTGGAGAAGCAGGTGCAGCTGTGGGAGCCATGTGGGAGCTTTTGTAATTGACCA
>PVKM010008208.1:0-39524 GCA_004027735.1 Carollia perspicillata
TTTTGCTCTTGTTGCTTAGAACAGTTATTTTATAAAGAGAAAAGGATTTGAAAATCAGAACACCACTTACAGATCTCTTTTAAGAACATGGATTGAGTTCTTATAAATTAAGCATTTCATCTTTATATAGTACTCAGTAAAATGACCATCTCAGATACTGTTTTAGCTCAGCATTTCTTCAAGCACATTTGGCAAAACTTATTCAGAGGGGTGTAATTAGTGCTGTTTAAAAAAAAAAACCCAACAGCTTGTTTAAAAAAATTGGAATTGCTGGGTCCTGCAAATTGCTGAAATGCACTGCAGATCTCTAAAAGGGGTAATATTCCAAAATTATTTGGCCTAGAAATTCTTTTTTCCCTGATTATTTTAAGGAGTACTAATCTTTACAAATATATTACAATGTCTATCTACTTCTAAATATTTTCCTGAATGTCACAATCAATTTCTGATGCACAAAATGGATAAAATAGAAAAAGTGGCATATATTACAAGAATGGTGCTTTAGAAGAACTCATTTCTGTCTAGATGCATGAGTAATATTTTTAATTTAAAAGTAGCATTTCTGTTTGCAATATGCACATTATACTATAAAATCATGTTTATCAACTTTTAATTCACTTATATCTTCCTAAATTTAATTAATAACTATAATTAAATTTAATTGTAATTCTTATGAGGCAGAAATGAAGGTGAAAAGATATTAGTTTTGGTTTATTCTTTTATCAGCACACCAGCCAGCTCTCCATGAGAGTTCACCATTCTGAACTGGGTGTCACTGTCACCCTCAGACAGCAATTTTCAACCTTCTTCATGCCATGGCACACATACACTAACTATGACATTTCTGCAGCACACCAAAAAATATTATTCTTACTGATCTGACAAAAATAGGTATAATTTTGATTCATTTACACAAGATGTCTATTGTTGTGCTGGCTGTTGTCATGTTTTTATTTGGTGAGAGAGGTCAAAGCCCTGGACTAAGTAGTCAGGTAGTACATGTTTTCAAATTTCTGTGGTGCACTGGTTGAAAATCGCTGCCCTGGGAGGTACAGAGGAAGGGAAAAGTCTGAAGCTCTGACTTGCATAAAGGAGGAATTGACAGGGAAGGGGCTTGGGAATGTTTGTTCCTGCCACGGGCCAGTTTATTTCCAATATATCAGTGTTTCAGCTAAGAGACAACTGTGATGCATGTAGTGTGGTCTTGGCTCGGAATAATTTTATAACCTTCTTTAAGTAAATGAACTGATTTTCAAAATGATATATTCAAAATATGTGGTGTTGGTATAGTTAATGAAATGAACAAAAATAAAAATACTGAGAGTTTAAGACATCTTGTTTCAAATTTTAAAGGTAAATCATCATATAAACATACAAGTACTTAAAGTAAGTGGCATTATACAATAATGGGGCACTTCATTTACACAGTATAAGTTACATACAAAAATATATAATGGTCATGTCAATCATATTAAAGTGTTAACATTTAATTTAACTTTGGACAAATGTCTCTTAGGTAGTTTTTAAGGTTTAACAACATGCATTTGTTTTAAGAAAACATGTCATTAATTTCATGTAAAAATAAGCAAGCCTTCCTGGCTGGTGTGGTTCAGTTGAGTGAGTGCCACTGTGCAAACCAAAGGGTCCCTGGTTCAATTCCCAGTCAGGATACATGCCTGGGGTGTGTGAGAAACAACCACACATTGATGTTTCCTTCCCTCTCTTTTTCCTTCCCTTCCTCTCTTTCTAAAAATAAATAAATAAAATCATTAAAAATAAAAAAGTACACAAGGCTTTTCAGTGAGACTCACATGTTTATCCACAAGATTGTTTTCTAAGGAACTATTTTATGTTATTAACTCTTCACTGAGTATTAGAAAATTCACTATTTTATTATCCTTTTGAAACAAAAGACTTATGTAGGCTTTCCTTTTAGTTTAGATTGGATACATTCTGACTTGGTTTAATAGTGAGAGATATTTCTTGGCATAACAAAATTTATGAAAACTGAAAACATTTTACGTTCATGTTTATTGACACTTTATGACTGTTTTGATATGTCAATCTGAAAAAACCTGGGTAAACTTATAATTTTAATGAAAATTGACTAGTGGGAGGCATTGATGGTGGTTGGTACACCCTGGCATAATGATAGAAAATCCATAGAAAATATGTGTTCTGGTAGATAAGATGAATAGAATATAAAATTAATTATTGTACAAATAGGTGGTTCATGTATTCCTGTTAGATGTCTCCTCCAATTGGTTTATCTATACCTTTGTGCTTACAACTTGTGTGGGAATATATGATTCCATCAAAAGTGATCCCTCAGAATTTTACTCTAATTTCCAATCTTCATTAATTGAGCAGGAAAATGAAGTCCTGGATGGAAACAAATGTTGAGTTTTGTTGCCTGGATATCTTCACCTAGTAACTGAAGATGGAAGTCACAGATTTTGTTAACAGCAAAGAGGATGCCTAATATTACACATTCATAAAACATTTTATTATCCTTATTAACTAACTTCTAAATATTACTCTATAAGACATTTCTATCACTACAATGGTTAGAAAGAAGAAGAGTTTTTTTTAAGTTTTGCTTTTGTATTTTTATGTGGTAAAATTAGTCAAACTCATATAAAACCAACAAATACTCTTACTCTCCTATAGCTTTGAAGCAATTAAACAAAAAAGACCCAAAGAGAAAATGAGAGATTTACTTAACTGCTTAACTGGCCCACTCTTGTCATGGCATTAAATACTGAAGTTGTTGCATACAAATTTTGCATTTTTATTGTTAAAATGTTCCTCAGAGGACAGAGTATGAAATGAAGGGGAACAGAAGAAAAAATGTACAAGTAGATATTTTTTATTTGCAGTTCTACTTTATTCCACCAAATATCAAATAATCAAATGGTACAACTTTTAATTAAAAAAAACTCATAAATATGACAATATAAATTACCACCAAAGGACAGAATTCTATAGTTCTAGATATTTTTACTTTAGCATAGAATAAAATTACAGAAAAATATTTTGCCAATATCTCTGATGAACGTGGATGCTAAAATCCTGGACAAAATATTGCAATCAAAATTCATCAATACATTAAAAAGATCATACACCATGACCAAGTGGGATTCCTCTCAGGGATACAAGGATGGTACAATATTCACAAATCAATAAACAATACACCACATACAAAAATGAAGGACAAAAATCATATGATCATATCAATAGATGCTGAACAAGCATTTGATAAGGCCCTGCATCCATTTATGATAAAAACACTCAACAGAGCAGGAATACTAGAAGCATACCTCAACACAACAAAAACCGTATGAGAAACTTACAGTCAACATTAGAATCAATGGGAAAAAACTAAAAATTTCCCCATAAGATCAGGACAAAACAAGGGCGTCTGCTTTCACCACCACTCTTATTCAACAGAGCACTGGAAGTTATAGCAACAGTGATCAGATAAATTGGAAAGGAGAAAGTAAAACCGTCATTATTCACAGATGATGTGCTGCTATACAAAGAAAGCTCTATAGTCTTTTCCAAAAAACTATTTGATCTAATAAGTGAATTTGACAAAGTAGTCAGATAGAAAGTCAATATTCATAAATTGATGGCATTTTGTATACAAACAATGAAATATCTGAAAGAGAAACTAAGAAAAAATCCCATTTACTATAGCAACAAGAATAATAAAGTACCTTCATATGAATTTAACCAAGGAAGTAAAAGACCTGTGCTTGGAAAACTATAAAACACTGAAGAAAGAAATTAAGAAATATACAAATAAATGGAAGCACATACTGTGTTCATGGATTAGAAGAATTAACATGATTAAAATGTCCATACTACCCAAAGCAATATATAGATTCAATGCAATTCCTATTAAAATACCAATGGCATATTTCACAAGCCTAGAAAAAATGCTTCAAAAATTTATATAAAACCAAAATCATCCCCAAATAGCCTCAGCAACTTTGAGAAAAAAGAACAAAGTAGGAGGAATCACAATGCCTAATATCAAATTATACTACAAGGCCACTGTAATCAAAATAGTTTGGTACTGGCACGAGAACAGACTCATAGATCAATGGAACAGAATAGAGGGACCAGAAATAAATCCAAGTCTCTACAGTCAATTGATATTTGACAAAAGGGGTGTGAGCATACAATGAAATAAAAATAGCATTTTTAAGAAATGGAGTTGGGAGAACTGAACACCATTTTTTGGTACATGCAAAAAAACGAAACTACACCACCAACTGACATATGCCAGAATAAACTCAAGATGGATAAAAGACAAATATAAACTGTGACACTATAAAAGTCCTTGAGAAAAACATAGGCAGTAAAATATCAGATATCCTATACAGCAATATTTTTGCCAATAGATCACCTATGGCATGGGAAATAAAGGAAAAAAATAAACAAATGGGACTATATCAAATTAAAAATCTTCTGCATGGCTAAAGAAACCATCCTCGAAATGAAAAGAAAAGCAACCATATGGGAAAACGTATTTGCCAATGATACATCAGACAAATGTTTGACCTCCAAAATACATAAAGAACTCATACAACTCAAAACCAGAAAGACAAATATTCTAATTTAAAAAATGGGCAAGGGACTTGAATAGACACTTCTAGGAGGATATACAGATGGCCCATAGATATATTAAAAGATATTCAATGACACTAGCCATCAGAGAGATGCAAGTTAAATCCACCATGAGATATCATCTCATCCCTGTCAGAATGCCCATCATTAATAAGTCAACAAATAACAAATGCTGGCGAAGATATGGAGAAAAGGGAAGCCTACTGCATTGTTGGTGGGAATGCAGACTGGTGCAGCCACTGTGGAAAACAGTAAGGAATTTCCTCAAAAAAACTAAAAATGGAACTGCCTTTTGACACAGTGAGCCCATTGCTGGGAATATACTCTAAGAATCCTGAATCACCAATTCAAAAGAATTTAATGCCCCTAGGTTCATAACAGTGCTATTTACAACAAACAGGTGCCAGAAACAGCCTAAGTGTCCATCAGTATATGACTGCACCAAAAAACTGTGGTACATTTACACAATGGAATACCACACAGCAGAAAGGAGGAAGGAACTTGTACCTTTTGTGACAGTGTGGATGGAACTGGAGAATACTATGCTAAGTGAAATAAGCCAGCCAGTGAAAGATAAATACCATATGATCTCACCTATAAGAGGAACCTAATGAACAAAATAAACTAATAACCAAAATAGAAACACAGGCATGGAACCATGGATCAGGCTGCCAGTGATCTGAGCGGAGGTGGGAGTGGGAGTGGGAGTCAGATGAGTGGAGGAGGGCGAAGGGGGGAAAATTAGGGCAACTGTAATAAAATAACAATTAAAAATAACAATTAAAAAGTAAATTTCAATATCATTAGAAAATATTTTATTCTCTAATGATTAGACTGAAAAAATGCTAAAAATTTCACACCATTCTGCAGTTTTCCACTGGTCATTTCTTATCCCTTTCCCAGCATTAAGAATTACCATAACAATCTAGGAAATTTAGAAGTTAACTACAGTGTCTGGCCTCCTAGCTGATGCTAATAATACTTTAAAAGGATTTCATAGTTATGGGAAAATATTGAGATTGATTTTACCTGTTCATCAGATTATTAATAGAAAATGGCTAGCATCAGATAGCTGTAACATATACAGGATAACATCAACATTGAACTCTTGGGTCAATGCAGGGACTCAAATAACATCCAAAGAGACTTCAGACCATAACGGCATTAACACAGGATCAGCCCCATGGAATTACATGTAATCTACATATATAGATTATATAAAATTTATATATATACATTATATATATAATGTATATATATAGTTGGTTATATATATATATAGTTGGTTAGCTTGAATTATAGCATTGAAGCTTTATTGTTTTTAAACTTTCTAAAGTCTTAGAAGACCATGAGAAAGAAGTATCAACTGCATATTTTGCTTCAACTGAACAATAACTAATCTGTTACTAATGCAATTTTTCTTCCATGGTCTATTTTTCATGACTGAATATCCACAAATACATATGCTCCATAATCTTGAAGTTCTCCTGGTTACAGCCAATGAATTTTTCCTAGGCTAATATTTTCAGAATAACTCCTAAATCGTTGCAAACTGTTATAGTATTTTATGCTTTAACCTGTGTAAATTCTAGTCTCTTTAGAAAAAAAGAGAGACTTGCAGTTCCCCTGTGCAACTAGGAGAAGAATAAAATACTAAAGTAATATATGGCAGGTTAATACTTTTGAATCAGCCATTTAACGACAATTTGCCACAAATTTCAATTGTATAGAATGTTGTATTTTCTACTCCTCCAAGACTGAAGCATTTGTTTTTCTTATAAGCATATTGGAGATATCAGAGTAAAATAGAAATACAGGGGGAAAAACAGATGTACAGACTGTGCTAGAGTATAATGGAATTTAACACAGGTATCCAGTGGCTGTTTTTATTAATGGCATAGGAATGCATTGGTGCTAACAGTTCACATGAAAAGACATGGTTCAGGAAAAAAGTGTATTTCACTGGGATAAATACCGTTCTTTCCATTAAGTAAAAAAATCTCACAATAGAAACTTGGCAAGAATTTGCCAGTAATGAGTTAGTTGAATTGAATAAGGAATTTAGTATTGTTTCTTTTCCAGGAGATGAATGATTAAAACTATTCAGTTTACCAGGTGCTCTCTGGTGTTCTTGACCTTTATCCCATCTATCTTTGCAGGTGTTCCTTCAGTTTCATAAAGATACACACTGACTTTCTATGTCTCCACGCAGTGTAGTTTTAGTAGCATGCATGCGGATGAGTACAGTCACTTCTCTTGCCATGACAGCTAAATTTTCAACAAGAGGCTCCAATATCTCATCCATATATCCTGGATGTGTATCAAGAGAACTGGAAGAGATGCCAGCATTTGTATATACTCTGTACATAAGTAAAGAACTGTAACTTGATATTTTTAACCACATGGACTTAAGAATTTAAATTGGGTGGGATATGTTAATATTATATCCAATTTCTTACAATGCATTTAAAAACAGAGAATGAAGAAAACAGAAGAATTTTACTTGAACAACATTGCCTTCAGTTGACCTGAAATTCAGTTGCAAGAACCTATGATAATACACTAAAAGATATAATCCAGTGTATTCACTGTTGTGGTTATGCCACAGATTATGCACATTACAAGAATGAGAGCAGATTCTCAAGAAAAAAAAATACAGGGTGATTGTATTGTACCATGGCTGCTGGAAACAAGAGATACAACAGCTGCCTCCCCATGCACTGTGACTCTGCAGCTAATGCTGCACAGCAAGTAATAGGCAAGATATCTTACACAGAGAGTACATCTGAAGTATACTTTCATATTTATTATTTGTCCATTATGTATCTCTCTATTTACCTTTCTATCTGTCTGTGTTAACAAAGCTTTGTATGACATGATACTGGCTAATATTAAGGCAGTTACATGGACTTACAGAAGCTAATATACATTGTGTTTTAAGTTGTAAATTTGAAGAAAGCAAGAATGCTATTAAATGGTATTTGAAATTACTAATGAGGACAAATAAGCCGGCCTGAAGACAGAATTCTGCCAGTGGACAAAGATAGAAAATGTGTGCATCAAGAAGGGAAGCAATAATCCCAGCTGATAAGAATAAGCAGTCTTTTGTAAAATTTATGATGATACAATGATGTTAAAACTATACTATATTACAAATTATAGTAGAAAGTCAGAGACATGCATATGTAAATTACCTGATCAATACAAATTATGTGAATCCTAAACTAAAATTTTAAAAATGTAAGTGATTTAAAATATAAACATAGGCTCTTGTTTTCTAATAAAATAAGTAAAAGACTTATGTAAAATGTTAAAGAAGGGTAATTAGTTTTCTTGGCAGTTCCTTATTTTCTTAATATCAAACTATTTTGGAATCTTCTACCTTGGGTACTCACTCAGTCTGCCAAACTTTGGAAATGCCATCTGTGTCAATGCTAGTGATTTAGACTGCCACTTGGATTCCACCAGGTTACCTGGACCCCAATTCTGGAATGAAAGGATTCTGCTTGAGGTGAAGGTTATACAAGGTATAATGTGACTCTGAGTGCAGTTACCAATGCTATCTAATTAGACTCTAAGTTCATTTGAAGGAAAAGCAACATTTCTAAACTTTGTAGTGGGAAGTAAGGAATAGGTCCTGAGAAGTTTTTCTGACTTTGTTCAAAAATATGGACCAAGGTAAATTAGAGCATCACCCTGCAGACAAAACTCTGTGGTTATGCCACAAAGGAAAATTACATGACATTTCAGTGTTTATTACCAGAGCAGTGAAAAAGTGTGAACAGCAGTGTGTAGGTATTACAGTGTTTGGTAGACATGGCAGTACTTAGATTATAATAAAAAGACAATCAAATTGGTCAAAATTGTCTGAGGTTTGAAATATTATTACTTTCTGCATGCAGCAGTGAGGTCCGGTTAAGGGTACACCACACTTCAGAAGATGCATCAAGGCTGTGAGAAGTTGACGTAATGGTGTAATAAGGCAAGTTATATAAAGGGGAAGTTAGAAAACAGAGTGTGACTCAAGTTTACAGGTCACTGCTGATATTTACATTCCCAGGGGAGGGAAATAAAGAAGAAAAGAAAGGAAACACAAGGTTCCAATACCTTGCTAACCAGTTTCTCAAGGTGGTGTACAGGTAAACTATCATGTGGAGGTCTCTATCATGTGGAGGTCTCTGTAGAAACTACAGGGAATCTCCCCATATAAGTAAAGGCCATCAGGAAAAGGCAGAATGGAGTGACCAAATCTAACTCCCTGTAGTGTTAATCCTCAGTGTGTTGGAATGGTATTTGCCTTTCCCTTCATCCAACTGCCTGGGAAGCCAGAACTCCAGTCTGGTAACACACTATTGCAATGCCTGGGAATAATAGTGAAAGATTTGCTACATCCCAGGCTATACACCCCGGAAGTTTGAGTCAGTCTGTGTGCTAAAAGTTTAATCAAGTGGGGTGGCACTTATGGCTTTGTGTTCTTGGAAAACAGGTCTCTTCAAGTCCAGAAGTGAGAAAAATGGTGTGGCCTGAAGGGTAGAAGGGACAGGGTGGATCTGGGGTGGGGTCAAGGCTGGTTCCAATAAGTGAGGAATCATGATCTTTTTTTCAGTGTATTCTATAATAAACTATTAAATAAAACAGGAAAGTGAGAATGAAATTGAAAATGATGAAATAATTAATGTGGTCATTTTAGGGAGATACAAACATATTAGAAAGAGATATGTCAACTGTTGGAGGAAATCTTAAATGGGATTTCTCTTTTACAGTAAAA
Organism: Carollia perspicillata; assembly: GCA_004027735.1. Lineage (NCBI taxonomy): Eukaryota > Metazoa > Chordata > Mammalia > Chiroptera > Phyllostomidae > Carollia > Carollia perspicillata. The sequence continues at coordinate 9,404 of PVKM010008208.1, forward strand.
GAGAAATGAAGTGTTTCCTTTAAAAAATAAATTCAATTATGTAATACATTCCAGAGAATCAAATTTCACTGAGAATTCCTTAGGGGAACTTGATCCCCAAAGAGATTGAAGTTATGATAACCGCATGAATAGAAGGGAGCTTGAATCCTATTGAATTAAGGTAGTAAATTCAAGAAAAAATTGTATAGGTCAACCACACGCTAAGGAGATATAAAAACAAAGATAAAAGTCAGGCCAAATTATGAAATGGTTTGGAAACACATCGATTACTAAAAGAGATATAGAAGAGACAGTAAATATCTGATTGATAAGCTCATGGCCTGTAACAAGACTGGAACTGGGGTGAACACCACTTCCTAACAATAGACCCTTCAAGCTAACAGTATTATTGTGAGGAAACTCTCATGCAAATGAACTGAACAACAATTAGGAGCACTTCAGCTCAACCTAAGGGGAGAACTGGGTAGGAACTTGCTTTGGGTTGTACTACTGGCAAAGAATGGATTCATGTCCGGGAAGAATTTTAGTTGTATATAAAAGAGTAGTTGGATGAGCTTTTAGAAACTACTGGTCTCCAGAAGTTCAAGATCATAATAGTTAGGTCAGTGCACGCAGCAAATCATAATGTTTGTTACTCATGGTGCAGTGCCAATACTTCTCACTGGCTTTGTTGCCCAATAATCTATTATTTGAAAACAAGAAGCTCACTTTCCTTTGTCCTAGAATCAGAGCAATCACTGAAAACTGAACGACGCACTCTCCAGAGCACCGCGTTTGCCCAGCACAGGAGTGGAGCTTGGCATCAAAGGGACCCTTCTCTTACAACCCTCAGGATGCCTTAGCATTTCTTTCCCAGCCTTGTTTGCACCTTCTCATTATCAAAAACTTAACCCTATGAGCACATACAACTGTTTTCCTTTAAGTGAAGTAGAATATCCAAGAAATTAAAACCTCATTGCGCTTCTATGAGAGGGACAAAGCCAGAGTTCTTGTGACCATATTCACACAAGGCTGCTCTTTACCTTATGGATCCATATAATTGTACAATGTCCTCATTCATGTCATACCAGTACAGATATTTTCATAGTTTCATCAATGTTAGTCTTAATGCCTATTCACCCATTAGGTATTTACAGCTTTCTGTTATAACATTCTATCCCAATAAAAATGGCTAAATAGCTTTTTAAAAATACTTCTGGTCAGCCATGGCTGGGTAGCTCAGTTGGTAAGAGCATCATCCTGATATATATACTAAGTTTGTGGGTTCAATCCCCAGTCAGAAGGCTCATATAAGAATCAACCGATGAATGCATAAATAAGTGGAACAACAAATTGCTCTCTCTCTCTCTAAAAATCAATAAATAAAGTTTAAAAATTATGTTCCAAATCAAATCATAGAAATCTATTCTGAATAGTAACAGTAAAATACTTTTTCATCTGAGATTTTTTAGCAGAACCCTACATGAAGTGGCTGAGTGAGAACACATGGATGGAAGTTGTGTCAGTAACCAGCTTCTAAGTATGATGCACTGAGATGTTCTCAATTCATCTCTAAGGACACAAAATAAATGATCAGAACAGAACAGTGATATGCTTCTTCAGCTCAAACACTTTTGCTAATAAGACTTCTCATAACCTTTAAGTTTACATTGGACTAACATTTCTTACGAACCTGTAAAATTATTAAAAAGAACACTTCTCAGTAACATTACAAGAACGTGTATGAATGACCCATGAACATGGACAACATTGTGGGAATGGACTGTGAGACCGGGGAGTGGGCTGGGTGGAGGAGGGCAAAGGAAGAAAAATTGGGACGAGCATAATAGAATAACAATAAAAATGATTTAATAAAATTTCACAAATGAATTGTAGAATTTCTTATAAGGGTTTCTTAAGATGGTTATGCTATAAAAATGTTATGTAGTAGAAATAAATATCTTCAATGTATTTTCTTAACTGTACAAATATATTATAACATAATAAAGACCTTAGATTAAGAGACTGTAGACTTTATTCTTGTCTACACTTAGCATCTCCATTCATTTACTTCCCGACTATTCTTTAACTCACTCCAAACTAGTCTCTACCCATATACTTTATGTACTTTAATTTCAATGTGTATTTATATCTGAGATGATGTTTAATCCAATACACTTGTTTTTATCTTGCTTAACATTTCAGCATTTTTTGAGAGTGATGGTTATTCCTTTTTCCTTGAATCACTTTCTCTCCCTGGTTTTCTTCCTATTTACAACATATTCTCAGTCCACTTTTGTGGCACCAGATAAAGTTAGGCAAATAAAACCATATTCAAGGCTATTGCAATACAGGAGAGAGACAAGAACTCAGAATTGTCTCTGAGAAAAAGAAGGCAAGGAGGTGGGGATTTTGAGAGCTGAGCTGAGTGGGAGATCAGAGGGCCTGTATGTTTGCTAACTGGCTTCATACCAAAGAAAGGTCAGTGTTCTAATATCTTCCTACAGAAGGTATTGTACAACTTGGAGTTAGGTGCTCCCAAAGTTAGGCTTCTACCTTCCCACAGAAACTGGAAGATGGAGCTACAGCAGGTCCCCAAATAATGTATTTTTATGCAACATTGGGTCTTTATAACCTTGATAAGAAAAAGAAAAAGAATTGATTCCAGGCCAGGGCCACTGCCTGAGTGGGATTTCCACATTCTCCCCATGTCTGTGTGGGGTTTCTCAGGGCACTCGGGTTCCCTCCCACACTGCAGAGATATGCATGCTGGGTGACCTGGGGTACATTTCAGATGCCCCAGTCTGAGTGGTTGTGGGGGTGGGCACATGCGTGCTTCTGTGATGGACAGGAGTCCTGACCATGGTGTGCTCCTGCCTTGAGCCCAGTGCTGCTGGGACAGGCTCGAGACACCCATGACCCTGAACTGGAATAAGTAGATTGGAAAATCATCTCGTTTTTTATTAATCTTCCATAAGTATATGTAGAACACATTTATGTCAATGTTTAATATTAGAAGTGTTTGGGTCTTTATTTAGAAGTTCAATGATGTTTTTGTGATCAGATATGCCATAAGAATTTCATTCTTGTTTTTATCAATTAGTCTATTCTAATTTTATGATAAATTTGGTTTTCTTAAATGTCCTTTGTTTAAAGTTGCAGTTTTCAAGAACCTGTTGACTGCCTTAACCAAGAACTTCCTGTAGTATTCATTACGATTACCTATAAGGAGATGTTTTTCAGGTCCTTGAGAAAGACAATCACATATTACAAAACTGTCAAGATGTTTTTTAAAAGATTTACATCTCAAAGGAGCAGAGAAAGAATTCACAATTTTCATTTTTCTGAAGTAAATGTTCTAAGGAAAGAAAGGTCAAGGACCTAGAGACACGAGAAGTTTACCTAAAATTTGGTCAAAGTGAGAGAAATGTTAAAGACAGCTCTCTTTACCAGACACTTGAATTAGCAGTTTTGTTATTTAGTGCTTTTTTTTTCTGTTTACATTTCTTCCATAGGTATGCTTGCTTCCTCAAATGTCTTCTTAGTCTCCATTCTAATAGTACCCAGCCCTGCCTTATGCGATTCTGATCTCTTTATTCAACTGCCCAAATCCTACCTTCACTTTAGTAATCTGCAGGCCCTTCAACAGGGCCAAAGTCTGATCCTAACCCTAATGTTTACATTCACTTCCACTATTCAGACTCAATTGCATTTCTTCAAATCCAAATAGAATTAGTTACTATGTTATATGCATTGTTATCTCCCGAATATTTCTCAAAATAATTTATTTTCCAGTTTGCCAATGTTTACACACTTGATTAGTCAATCAGTCCTCTATGGGAACACACCTTGCTTGTTACCTTACCTCTGCCACGTCTCTGGACCTTCCTCCCTACTGTGCTCCAGTTCCTTTTCTTCACTAAACTCAGTGTAATATTTTGAAAACGCAAATAATTTTTGCATCAATCCTCTGTTTAAAACACTTCAATTATGCCCTTTGAGTTATAGTTCAAAACGTTTGACAAGGTGTATGTGCCTTCTACAACAGAGCCTCCGTCTGTTTCTAGGCTTAACTTTCATTGCCTGTTTTCTAGCTGTAGTGGTCTTTCATCTAGTCCTTTTACTACATTATGTTTCTTACCTATGGTTTTGCAACCAAGCCAACCAGGGCTCTACCATGTGTCACCTTGACACAAGACCCAACAATTAGTGTTGAAGAAAAAAGGTTTCTATTAACAGGGTTCCAGCCTCAGGGGGTGGGGTGAGAGTACTCCTGCTCAGAGCCCTGTTCTCCCATGAAACCCAGCACTTCCCTCGCTCCCCAGAAGTTCCCCATATCCTTATCTGTTCTTAAGTTGGCTGAGCAAACAGATCTCCATCCTCACTGGAATGTGCACCTTGTGAGGTTCAGAATTATCATCCTCTCACAGCAGCTCTCTCCTTCAGGATCTGAGGTGTGCTGTTCTCAGCCTCCTTGTAGTGGTTCAGCAAAACACATGCTGTGTTGCACTGGGTCATGGTGGAGTGGCCCACCTTGGGAAGGCACACATCCCAGGAGAGTGGCTTCTCCGTATGGCCTTCAGAGAAGCAGAAGCAGCTCCTCTCTCAATACAGACCACAGGGCTTCTTCCTTACATACCAGACGTCTTCTCTTCATGGTGGACTCTCTTTCCTACACCCTTTCAGATGGTGTGCCTTCTCCTCTTTTCTCATTCAGCCTGTCCTTATTGTAAATGCTCAGCCTGGAACTTCCTATGTGACGCTGTATCCAGCCCCTCCTATGATGTTTCTTTTTCGCTAGTTCCCACATATCTTTGACTTTCCGCTGCCATCTTCAGTCAGGGCAAGAGTTCTCCAAGACTTCAGGGGTGGGCATCTGCCCCTTGCCTCTTGCACTTCCCTGGCTACATCACAAGTCCCTGAATGCTCTCAGAATCACATACACCTTTTGCCCTGGGTAGCAGTCCCTTCCTTCCAGAAATGCACAGCTATTAACTCACCATTGTTAGGCAAAGTGTCTTAAAAACTGTATCATCCACTTCCCCTTCCCCACCCAAGAGTTGTAGGGGTTTTTCCCCTATTTTCAAGAGATCCTTGCTCTGTATCCCATTACATTTCACTATAGCATAGCCTCTTTCCTTTACAAATCTCTCATATTCCAACCTGAAGTTAAATGTTAGTTTTTCCCCGAAAAAGATCTTCTATTCCTCAAACTAGACTTAGTTTCCCTTTTATGTGCTTTTGTCCCATGTTGTTATTTCCTTTTTCTGTAGTGCACATCACAGGTCACAATGACTGCAACCTTCATGAGAACAGAACCATAGGAAGGCCGTGCTCATCACAGCACTCAGAAGGGAGGCTGGCCTACATCCAGTGTTTGACGAGTGTGGGATATGCTCAATGAACCATAATTTAAAGTCGTAATTTCTAATACAAATGCCTATTTTATATCAGCATGCACATCTGCGAATGTCCAACACACTTTGTTCAAAATAACTAAAAGTCTCTGGCAAACTAATCCCTACCATGACTTTGGAATGCTGTACTAGAGAATGTCTTTCCGATTAGAGCATGTAAAGTGTATATTTCACCAAAGCAAGAATTTTTTGAAAGAGTAATATATATATGCAATATAATATATTGGATATGAGGAAATGTCACAGCTATCATATTACCGCATCGGTTTTCCTAGTCTCATGTCATAATTTTGTTCACATAATGCAGCACATCCGAAGGTTAAGAGCAAAAAGCCTGAGGATGTTGCCAAATTTAGAACAGTAGTTTAGAACATGAGCCTACAGCATTTCCTCAAGGTTCCCTTCAACAAACTTTCCAGGAAAACTGAGACTTTGTCAAGATTTCAAAATCGCATGATTGATGGTTCTAGGAGCTTGTTACATATGTGAAATATGATTTCTCGGGAGAAGCTTCTCCTTATCACAAGAAGTTGTTGGAAGTTTTTGGAGCGTGTATGTTTATACTAATAGTATTTATTCAGTAAGGATCTCATCAGGCTCTTTGACACAGGAAGTCCTCAACCACATACCAAGGTCATGATCTGAGAGACTAGAACTTAAAGGAATTATGCAGAATTATTCAAACTGAATCCATTCCCACAAAACTTAAAAGAGGAAAAAGACATTTATTTAAACATTTTGTTCTGGAAACTGTCTGTATTCATCCAGTTGATTATGTCATTTGGATTTATGTCAAATGACATAATGAAATGAGACCATAAATGCACTGCTCAAAAGTCAAGCCTCTGTATTTAGTCAAATCCTTATTCTTCTGGATAATTAAAAGGAGATGGGGTAATACCTTAGAAAGTACTAGCTAGGTTGATAGAATAATTATTACCTGTCAGAAATTATAAGTGATAAGGGTTCAATATAGCAGATGTAATATCAAAAGTATTCTTATATGTTCCTAGTTATAGTATCATTTGACTTAATATTTTTGGAAAGTATTTCACAACATTCAATAAAAGCCTTAAAGTGTTCAGAGGCCATTATTTTGTCATTTTACATATAATAATATACAGAAATAAAATCGTATGATTTATAGAAAATGCTTATAGAGCATTATTATAACAATCAAAACTTAGAAATACCATAATATCCAATGATAGGAAGATTATATAAATTATATGAATATATCTGAATATTTAAGTAATTAGAAAGAATACTTACAAAGACTTTTTAATAACATGGACTTGCTTGGGCAAGAGAAAGAAAAAATCAATCTTCCAAATTATATACAAATTTTATAAATTTTCTATGTATAGTAAAATATCAATGATTTTAAAGCACGCATATAAAAATTGAAAAAAAAACTGAGCTTTTGAGATTTTAGACTTTAAATACTTTACTTATATAATCAGAAAATCTCATTTTGGCATTTTTTATTTTTTTAAGATTTATTTATTTATTTAGTTTTAGAGAGAGGGGGAGGAAGGGAGAAAGAGAGGGAGAGAAACATCAATGTATGGTTGCCTCTCACGTGACCCTCACTGGGGACCTGGCCCACAACCCAGGCATGTGCCCTACCTGGGAATCGAACTGGCGACCCTTTGTTTCACAGCCCACACTGAATCCACTGAGCTCCACCAGCCAGGGCTCATTTCGGTATTTTTTTAAACATGCTTTATATTTAAAGCAGTTTTTGGTTCAAAGCAAAATTGAACAAAATGTGCAGGGACGCTTCTTCATACACTCACTTACTCCACATATGCACACTTTCCCACACTCTCAGCATCTCAATGAGCCTACGTGGGCATACCATTATCACCCAAAGTCTATAGTTTATGTGCAGGATTTACTCTTGATGTTGCCCATTCTTTGTGGTTTGACAAATGTGTAATGGCATGTACCTTACATTATAGGACCATACAGAATAGTTTCAATGCCCTAAAATTCATCGATTTACCTATTCATCCCACCTTCCCCTCTAACCTTGGGAACTACTGATTGTTTTACTGTCTCTATAATTCATCCTATTCCAGAATGTCATATAGTCCAAAATGTCACATTGTTGGAATCATACAGTGTGTAGCCTTTTCAGATTGGTTTCTTTCACTTAGTAATATGCTTTAAATGTTAAAAAAGTAATATGCTTTTCATAGCTTGATAATTCATTTCTTTTTAGCACTGAATAATACTCATATATTAACACTTCTAATTTTTTTTCATGAAAGTATTTCCTGTTTGGGGTCCTAAAACCATAAGAATAATCCTCTTCTCGGGTGATTAGAGGTCTTGAGGCAAAGGCCATCCAGCCTTGCCAGCTGTCCCCAGTGACAAGACCTGGGGCTTTGATCCAGACGTTCCCTTCTCCAGAAGGTCCTCCTTCTCCAGAAGTTCCTCTTGCCACACCACACCCCAACGTAGTTGTTGGATTCCACCAGCATAATGGAAACTGTGCTTCTGGTTGTACTTGTATCTCAAAAATAAGAGTTTTTGTTGCTTTGTTTTATTTTGTTGTTTCTTCTTACTGACCTAGCAGAGCCTAGCTTTGCACACCATCTTAATTCCCATCACCACATGGAATGTGTCAGTTGCGAGGTCACTGACTTGGAGAAAAACTCCAAGGCCTCCAGTGCCTCATCACTTCAGTTCTCTGTGGGACATCTGAGAATCCTGCGGTGGTAGAGATGTTAAAGGCACAGTAGGCTGAGCCATAAAGTTCCAGAATTACCACTATCATTTATCATTTAGGAGACTATTTAAGCTCCATTAACACAAATTCTGCAAATTGACTCTTACAAAATTCCAAACACCCATATGGATTTATTTCTACAAGCCTTTAACATGCCTTCAGTATAAACATTTAAACTTTGAAAAAAGAAAATGAAATATTAGTATTATAGTAACCCCTACCTGGACCAGTATTCTGCTTTGATAAATGTAGCAGTCGTCAAGACAGTAAAGCTAAAGAATTTCATCAAATCCTAATCTGAGCCTAAGACTCTGAGAATAAATGGCTTTAGGGACCTCCCTTGGAATCTCCAAGGTAAATAGACACCGTAGTATTCTAATAAAATTGTTCATCTGATTCAATCAGTTGGAATATTCCTTGAAAAATACACTCATATATATGCACAGTTGTGCCACTTTGGGCAATGGAGAATTGTTAAATGTGCAGTTGTAGAACTGTCAAGGAACTGAGCTCCCCACATTTACTACAGGGATACTTACACAGCACAACTAACTGAATTCACTACAATGCCACATGGGCCCAGCGTCCCCACCAACAGACAATATCAACCCCAATAGCTTAAATTAATCTTTAAGTTGGCATGCTGAGAAGAGAGAATTCAGGAAGGCAAAAATCAGTTAAGAAAAAGTATGTATTTTAATCTTTATTATACTGGTGTCCAGAGTTTTATTTGGGGTCTCATTACATAAGTCCGATTGATTGAATCATTAGCCTCGTAATGGAGCTCAGTCCATGACTTCAGTCCCCAGAAGTCACCAGGCTGTGCTAGTACATCCTGGCTCAAAGGCCGACTATCCGCGGGCTCTTCATGAGCACCTTGTTAGTATGAACTTAGTCGTGGTCCTAGGGATATGAACACGAATAACAAACACATTCCTATCACTCAGGAAGTTCCAAGGAACCAGGATCAAAGGCCAGTTAAATGATTAGTACACAATATTAATTTAATAGTCTTAATAACCCTTTGAGATATGAATAAGAATTTTTATAAATTTACAGGGCAGATGGTGTTTAAGTAATTTGCCCAAAATCAACACAACTAATAATAGAGAAACTAACTACATAAATTTTTCCTCTTCCTTAATTCTATATTTTAAACTCTATCTTTCGTAAAAACGTTGATTACACTTAAAACAGAATTAACTCATCACTCAATTAAAAAACATAGTCTATTTTCTCCATGTTTTTATAGATAAAGACCACCTTTCAGTTTGAGGTAATATAAACTGATTACATTAATCAGTTGTTTTTTGATTTTCCCATCAAACAACAAGCAGCCCTATAACTAGAAACTACAAAAGTTTACAGGAAACCTCCCTCCCCAACAAAATTAGAAAAATACAGGCTGTCAATGGGAATGTTATCAGTATCCTAATATTTACTGAGACTGTTCATTGAGCTAACTGTAAACAATACAAAATCAACAGGATTCCTTCGCTTGTGGGGTTTAGGATCTCACTGAGGCAATCAGGCTGCAGGTATGCTTCAATTAGTAAACAATTAAGTATGTGACTATTTTGTACTGACTAAATAATAAGTGCACTGGGAACAGAGGGAAAGGAGATACCCTACCTAATTTCTCTGTTTCTGGCAATGTTACTCAGAACAGCAGAAGCTACGAAAAGCAGATCACATACGACTGCAGAGCCTTTAGGAGCTGAGGGAAGGCAGTACATGGTTGGTGAGAGATTGGTAGAGCACCATTACTTCAAATAAAATGTGTCTTTATGAGAGGCAGGGAATAGAAGTGCTTGTGTTTGATCTTTGATCGTCTCCTTTGTTTCACGCTCCCATCTGCTCTGACCCCTCATATATCTACAGGGCTTTGATTCTTTCCTATTCATCCTGATCTTTTCCTGAGTTTTCTCTCATGAGACCATTTTGCGCACTCCTGTAAGACAGTTTATCCTGTCTGGAAGGAGTACTGTATTGGCAGGTAATACTAAAAACCATCCTGGCAAGTGCTTGCATCTCTATTGGCAGTTTCTGTCCATGACACCCACTGAAGGGAATGATCCCCCTTGACTTCCACCATCTCTAGGTGCTCTTTGGAGGGGGAGGTGACATCTAGTTGGAAAGACATCTGTAAATTATTTTTGATAGGAATCTATCTTGATTCTCATCAACGATCTAGTGGAATTATTTGAAACGAACGAGTTATTTGAAGTCTTTTATGTTTTAAAACTAACATAACAAAGCAATAGTTTAAGCAATGAACACCTATGCTTAGGTATATAATTACATAACACAGATGAAAGCTAAAGCAAAAGAATCTCAAAAACATGCTCAGCTAACAACATCGTGTATGTTATATTAGTATAATCTTAGGCACTGTAGCAATTTTCTACCTGGGATATTTTCAGAGGCAATATGAAGATGAATTTTATGATAATCTCTATAATATTTTTTAAAATTATGAACTAATGGTTTGAAGTTGTTTCTATCATGGTTCTTATATGTTATAAATGTTCATTTATGATGCTAAACCTATCATAATATTCCTCTGTAATTTTCACGTGTATTTTTAAAGCATTTTCCCCAATTTATCCAACAGATTGCTTCAATTTTTTCCTGTTCTTTATACCGTTGAATGGATTTCTGGTTACTGCTTACATTCTGACTGATTCTTCACATGTTGCTCTTGGACAGAACTACAAGGAATGTATTCTTGAGTGCGTTCACACAAAGGTAAGCTCAACTATCCAGAGACTACGATTGTTAGGGGAGAAGAGCACAATAGATTATTCTCTTTAGAAACAGATGTTCTGGTAGGTAGTCATTTTATGTTACTGCCAGACTTAATGTATGTAAAATACAGTCACAATAGAAATAGAAATTTAATAAAAAGAGATTTTCTTTGAATGACAGAGAAACTTTACAACAAAATAAGAGCACTTGAAACCATTACCAGACTTTTCCAACACGTACAAAGATTTATTTAAACTTTAAATAAAATGTTTTACTTAATATCAAAAATACTTCTTTAAAACTACTTTCAAAGAAAAAAGAAAGGCACAATACTATGGATGCGATTTCTTAAAATAGCAAGAAGAGCTACTGTATTTACAAATTATTATTTCCACCCAGATAGTTGTCTGAGCAACTTTTATTATGACATAAAAATATGTTGCTACCATAATAGCATGAAGCAATGGGTTGTAATTTTGTGAGGTTTTTATTGATAAATCTATCATTTACCAATGGTGAGCAACCAATATTCACACATTGCTAAATCAGGGCATATCTCATTACATTTAAAAACTCATTAACATTTCTGTCTACCAGATGGCATGATGTAAGAAATGTTTGAAGTACACAGCGATTAAAACTCTTAAACATACCATAGCTTAGCTAGCAATTTGCTCTGTACGTATATCGCATGTTAGAGCACCACAAAATGTCAGCTGTATAATATCCATCTGGGAATATATTGAATTCCTAAGACCGTAAGTAAATAGAACAGCCTTGAGACAGATTCACATTCTGACTCTAAAGACTACAGAATCTGTCATTTAATTCTTCAAGGTTACAAGACACAACTGCACTTCAAACTTATTGGAAGAGTGCAGAGAGAAGTAGATACCAAGCACTCAAAATTTATTTTCAGAGATCAACCGAGTAATTAGCCCTGGAATAGAAAACCATTTTTTAAAAACATTCCTGCAACTATCCTGGTAAGAGAAAGTATGTAAGAGAAAGTATTGTAGGTTGTATGACAAATTCCAAGTCACAGAACAAAAATAACCTAGTGGGTTCCGCATGTAAGGAGTGCCCAACAACAGCGACAGGTCCTGTACTGAGGGACAAGTGGTAACAATAATAGCTAACATGTATTGTGGTTTTACTATTTGTCAGGCCCTAAGTATTTTTTTAAAAGCAAATATAGTTTTTAAATAGAAAATAAATTACAAAAATGCAAAATTTTAAATTTAATATTGTAGTCTATGGGCTAGATTTTAAATCTGAACAATAATTTGAGTCCAAATTGATAACATTAATCAAAACAGATATATTATTTATTCACACATGGCAATCTGAAAATTACTTCAATTAATTAGTCAATATTGCCCATCAAAAACATAAGTGATCTGAGAATGAATTTTTCATCCCCCTTTCAACATTAACTAAAATACAATGCACCTTTATCCCTAAAAATGTCCCCCTAAATTCAGAAAATACTCAATTGCTTTAAATACTCTTCTTTGTCTGAATAAAGTATTAAAACCGATATTTCAGGTGGAGCCGATTTGATTGTGAAAATGAAAGTTTTTTCATCTTTAAAAAGAAATAATTTAACAAAATAATAAAACAATGTAACTATCTACTTTTGTTTAAGATCTACTAGACACTGTGCCCTCATTTTTTATTTTCTATAACATACCTGTGCAGTAGATTTCATTATACCAGTTTTACAGATGAAGACACTGAGGCTTAGGGAAGTTATAGTATTTAAGAAAGGCTAGTAACAGAGCTAGTAACTTGAAAATCTCAAATTTGAGTCTGTTCTAATTCCCAGGAAGTACTTCTTATGAAATGATCTCTAGAGTCAGATTATCTGATCTGGAAACCCCGAAGATAACTATGAGAAGCATCTCTATCAGCAATATACTGGGCAGAATCTCCAGAATCATGATTCCGTTTAACCAATATTTTATAAGGATGTGGCAAACATCAAGAACATACATAAAAAGAAAATGTTTAGGCATTTTTAAGAGGAATAGATACTAAGGATATCATAGTCTGATTGGAAAATAGAACACTTATTTAACAGTGGCTTTAAATATGTCAACTTATAAACACATGCTGATACATATGTGTATGCATTCAAGTCAGAGAGAAATATAAACACTTTTTAAATGGCAGTGAGAAAGAATTAATAAAAAAATTCCATGCAGGTACTTGGCTTAATAGCTTGAAACATAATTTGATATTAAAATTTAGTGAATTAGAAATTTTAAATTTTGAATTATTTTCCTAGATCATAACAGTCTCAAGAACATAGACCATTTATGTAATTTTGAAAGATCTAATGTATTAATGAGGAGTACAATTTAAATATCACTTACTTCACTTATTATAATACTAATACAAAATATTACATATAGTGTCAAAGTAAGAAAGAGAAAAACTTATGAGTCTGATGCAGTAGGTAAAAAAGTGTTTCATTCATTGTGTTACCTAGATCATACTCAGAAAACTCCAGTACAATGTTACAAGCCCTGTCCTTGTAAATGTCCTGAATTCACTATCTACTTCTACCCCATATATATATATAGTATATATATATATATATATATATATATATATATATATTCACATATGTATATATGTATATGTACATATACATATGTATATATACATATATATGTATATATATGTGTGTGTGTATATACATATATATAGTATATATATATTCACAAAAATGCAAAATTTTCCATAGTTTCCATGTATTATAATATATATAATATATAATATATAATGCATGCTATATATAATGCAAAAGTAATACTAATTCATACTACTGTAAAATTTTTGAAAATAGGTAATAAAATATTATTTTGTAATTAAGACTAAATATTGGCACGTCTGACAAAAACCATCAATAAGATGTATAAGATTTTTATGAAACTACCATAAAAATCTTAGTTTAATATATCATCAAATCATAGGCAATTTCATCTATCACTGGTAAAATCTCATGTTTGATTTCAAGATACTAGAAATAAATTTCAATTGTAAACAATAAAATTGAGACTTATGTAAATAAAAATCTTCTATTTAAAAAAACCCACACTCAGTTCACAAACTTGATGAAAATTTTTCACATAGTTACTTCATGAATATTGTCCAGCTGGATATTATTCTTCCCCAGATTCCTAGGAATAACTAAAAACACACTTAATTATTTGTAAAAAATAACAGGACAAAACATAACAATCAACCAATCACTCAAACAAACAACTAACTTACATTTCAAAAAGAGTATCATTGTGGTTATAAAATACAACATAAAAATAAATACAAAACAACTCTGTTCTCTTTTATTACTATTCTAAAAGGTATTATATTGATTTATTGTGTGATTATAATACATTCAAAAGGTAACTGAAATATGTTGTACTGAATTTTTACATTAACAATAAAAATACAGATACATCTGAAAACCACTTATAGTAAATGTAACTAATTTATAGAGGCTAAAACTTTGCAAGCTTGTTATGCTTAATACTTGAAAGAATGACAGATATTTTACAATTTTAAATGATAACTTCTGAAAAATAATAGTTAATAAGCAGGTTTATTTTGTTAAATTACCAAGAGTTAAAATAACTAAGAGATGTCAAATAATTAAGCAGCTGCTCTTACAATAACTAATCAAGTAAAATGCTAGTTATATAAACAATTTTGATCTAAAATATATCTAAAATTTTAGAGGCCTTAATGTGGTGGACTCCGGCCAGCAGAGTCCGCCTGTTGTGGCTGACGACGAGAATAAATGCACAGGAGACAGCAATCCTGTGGAGAAAAAGGGAACAGCACGGCTACTCTCTGTGCTGACCCTTGCCTAGACAAGCTTTTATTGTTTTCCTCGGGTCTTGTATCAGAGAAAGATTTATTACTTATTACATAGAATATTACTGTCTACATTTTAGGTACAATCAAGGAAATGAAAATAACATGCAGAGGGGAATGGCAATGAGCTCATTAGCTCTGTCCTTGGGGAACTTCACCCAGGCTTTGGAAATTACCTTGAAGATAGACAATACACATTTGTTGTTTTAGACCAGGGTGATGGAGTTTTAGCCAGAGCAAGCCATGACAGTCTGTATGCATTTTCTAGGTCTGATTCCCACGGGAAAACTCAGTTTGCAGGTCTGGCTCCTACCCACCACTTGGCTTCTGTAGGTTTTCCATACAGAGCTGAGTCACATTTGCCAGACTGAAACAAACCGGTCCCCTACACCTTAATAGTTCATATATATAGTTTAGAGCCATGTTGTATTTCCCAACTGCCCTCAACAGTACTTTCCTTGTCATTGCTCTTCCAGAAAATGCTATCCCCATCAATAGAAAAAAATCTGTTTCCCTCCTACTGTATATGGGTACATAAGCATCACTTCATTACCTTGTAGTGATGGTCTTATAAAGACTGAACCAGAGATTCAAACTGTGTTCCGGTGGTCCTGCAGGTTCTAGTTACCGCAAGCTATCTTCCTTCTCTTTTCCACCACCTCACTTTTCTTTTTCTATGAAGGTTAATACTGATGACTCAGCAGGTATACTGCTGGGAACTTGTTTCCCTCCGTGATATTATGTATTGCCAGAGAATTATCCAGGTCGACATGCCCAGAACTGCATCAGTTGTAGTGTCAGGTAAATGCAGGCTCAACTGTGCAACACCCATTGTGTGATGTCATATTGTACGGAGTTATCTTACAGACACATACAGTGTCTTTTATGTATAGTCTCAACATATTTTCAATATGTTAATATATTCAATCTTAAATTATCATTAAATATTTTGAATTAAATTGTGCTTAATGTAATGGAGATGGTTTTGTGATTTGGTGCAGTTCCAGACAGCATTTCAAAAAGAACGTAGCCCCTCGTTGTGCGAGTTGGTTTGGGTACTTGATAGGGCGTCACCTAGTGGTAGGAAAGTGGGCTTACACCGGATCTTGTCTCTTAGAAATTCCCTTGATAACAAAGCAGAAACAGACTTTTAGATCCTGTGAGTCCTCAGATTTTATTCTTAATAGATTTAAATATTTTTGGTAGTTTTCAATTTACAAAAGCATTGAAAAGAACTTACAGAAAGTTTCCATATACCCTCCCAACCCCACCCTGCTTTTCCAGAAACGAAATTGTCTTCCCAAGTGGCTGTACCATTATGCATTCCTACCAGCAATGAAGGAGAGTTTTTATTTCTCCAGCTCTTTACCAATACTTAAATAAAAATAGCCACTTAAACAGGTATGGTGTCTCACCGTTATTTTACAAATTAAGAGTTTTAAAAAAGATTAAAATACTGAGTAGGTTGAAAAACTGTTTAGTGGTTTCTTACAAGCTAAACATAGTCTTACCATCCAATCCAGTGATCACACTCCACGGTATTTACTCAAATGAGTTAAAAATTTGTGTCCACACAAGAACCTGCACAGTGGTGTTTGAGCTTTCTCATGGGCATGATTGAGGCCCAGTATGTGTTCACCAGCATAGGGGCACAGTCTCCAACGCTATGTGGGAAAGGTCACACCGGATTGAGCTCCAATTACTATTTCACTGAGGTTTATCCATGTTGAGTTTAGTTTATTTTATTTGTTTCCTCAGGAATAAATTTTCCAGGGACATGTTTGCACCTCTAAACACATTCTTATTATACCTTGGCGAGATTGACTTTGAGTATTCTAACACCTGTTTCTTCCATCTGCATGCTTGTTTAGGGTTTTAATATTGTTTGTCTATGAAAGGAAACAGCTATAAAGAGAGGGGTTGGTAATTCTGTCCTCAGCCTGGCTTCTGGAATAGAAGATTTAAAAAGATTAATCCTCAAACCCTGTCTTTTTGACAAACTTTGTCTTGGATTACGATTTCAAAATCTTTAAAGGGAAATTTCTGCTTCAGCCCATGATGTAGCAACAAATAACAAATTCGCCCTCTCACTCAAAATGAACAGCAAATATAAAACATAGGAAGGACATTGCTCTCTGAGAAATGAGACACAGTGAGGTGAGGCCTGAGATTGCCAGCTAACAGCTTTGAGAGAATTTCCAGTAGAGGGAATGAGGAGAAATCTAGTGATAATGCAGCAGATAGCCGGAGGAGATGGATGTGAGAAACTGGAAACAACGTAGCAGAAGTTAGCCGAGCGGAATGTGTAAGAAACAAAACGGCTGCCCAGAGAACTCCAGAGGTCTTCAAAGGCTTCCCCATAAATTCTCAGATGAGTGTAGATTAGTGCACAAGTATAACTCCTCAAGGCCAGGAAAGAAAAACTCAAAAAGATCAGAAGATGTACCAGGGGCTGCCATTGACACAGGACTGGGGAGAGTGCCCATTCCCAACAGATGGATGAAAAATGGTACAATTCACAATGACTTAGGGTAACAGAGAAGAATCTTACCTGAGTAGTGGGAAATAGTTATCATCAGATTATGTTTTTGATAGCACCAATATCACTTCCAAGAAATTAAAAGTTTATTCTCAAATGTCAAAAAAAATCTTAGCTTAATAATGTTTTATATACA
Source organism: Carollia perspicillata (assembly GCA_004027735.1). Lineage (NCBI taxonomy): Eukaryota > Metazoa > Chordata > Mammalia > Chiroptera > Phyllostomidae > Carollia > Carollia perspicillata. The sequence goes on from PVKM010008208.1 coordinate 26,845, forward strand.
TTTAAAGGGTTATAGTATATAAATGGAAATATTTAATTTTTGTGGCATTAAAATTTCCTGAAGGGAGGGTGATCTCCAAAGTTTTGTAAAGTTTTCTTAGAAGATAGTGAAAAAGTGTGTATTGAAGAAATAATGCCATTAGGCTTACCTCAGGTCTGGTTTCATCCAAAAAATATTAAAAGAAAAATGAGAAAAGATTAAATTATCTTAAGTTATTTCACTGTATTCCACAATAAGGCTTAAAAATATTTACAGGAGCACAAAATTATCTAAACTCATCAAGAAAAAAATGATTACGAGGAATGCAAATTAGTTGGAAAGTTTAAAACATCTGCTCTTTGAAAGAAAACCTTAAGCCCTGGCTGGTGTGACTCAGTGTACTGAATGCTGGCCTGCAAACCAAAGGGTCATTGGTTTGATTCCCAGTCAGGGCATGTGCTTAGGTCACCAGGCCAGGTCCCCAGTAGGGGGCTCACAAGACACAACCGCACATCAATGTTTCTCTCCCTATCCTTCTCTTTTCTTTCCCCCTCTCTAAAAATAAATAAATAAAATATTTTTAAAAAATAAGTCTTAAGAGAAAAAAAAGATGAGCCGCTGACTGGGAAAAGACATTGTAAACCATATAGTAAGACAAAGAACTTGTAACTGGAATATATATTTTAAAAACTCTAATACACTGTTTTTTCCTGTGTTTTTAATTGTTGTTCAGTTACAGTTGTCCCCATTTTCCTCCCGTTACTCTCCCCATGTCCAACCCACACCCACCTCCCTCCCCTCTGTTATCTTTGTCCATGGGTCCCTTATACATATTCCTTGATGATCCTCCCCTTCTTTCCCCCATTATTCTCCTCTCCTCCTCTGGTTACTGTCAATTTGTTCTTAATTTCAGTGTTGCTGGTTCTATTTTTCTTGTTTGTTTGTTTTGTTGATTAGGTTCCACTTGTAGGTGAGATTTAAATGTGGTATAGCCAGGCCCACCCACCAAAGGGGGTTTGTAACAGGGCCCAGAACTCGGGGTGTCCAGGAATTATAAAATACAGGATATCCTCACCCCTACAAGTCTGAACTGGGGGATGGGACACATGGGGCAGAGCCATTGAGAGTTATTTTGTGTAGGAGACTGTTCTGACTGGTGTGGGCCGAGCTCCCACTCGGAGATGCACAGGACCCATGCCCACGGATAGGTTCTCCCATGGGGAATCAGGCTTGCAATGTGCCTAGGCCACTTTGAGTCTTGCTTTTTGCTAAAAACTCCACACCATGAATTGAGGCAGCAAAATTTACTGCAAAGTAACTTCCTAAAATCCATGCTAAACCTTCCAAGGATGAGTATAACCGGTTCAACCACTTTTGCCTTTTCATTTGCAAATATCCCTCTTCTGTGATTAGTGGCATTGCCTCCTTTGTTTTCTGTAAAAGGTAACCACCTAAAGCAACCCGTGCATAGTAGATGAGGACCATCATGTCTGTGCTGAAACACCCAATAAATGCCAGTCATGGCAAGGGCCATGACTTTTGCTCCCCTTGAGAGAAAAAGCCATGCTGTCCCTTTTTCTACACTGGACTTGATAGTCTGGTAGTCCATATGAATGTCTAATTTCATCCATAATGACATGGACACTGTGGGCTGATGTCTGCATCAATTGTGCATATCAGCAGTTGACCAGCTTCATAGCTGATATGCAAAAACAGTTATTTTATATATCTATAACTGTTGGCTGGCTTCACAGATATGTTAAGTAGTTGTGGCCATGCTTTGAGCCAGGGAGATGGGAGTGACATTGACCCCTGACATAACTAGGAAGCAGCTCCCCCTGGCTATAGCATACCTGTGTGAGAGTTTGGAGGTGGTTAGTTCCACGCCTGTCCAGACTTACTATGGCTGCCCACAAAGGCTGGAAAAAAAAATACAGGAGTGCTGGCAGGTGTAGCCAATCGTGGAAGGAGGCAGAAATGGGGTTGCAGAGAAAGACTGGCTCTAGGATATAAACCCAGGTACAGCAACCATGCAGGGGCTAACAAAGCAGTTTTGGGGAGACTAACCATGCAGTTTGGGGGGCTAACCATGTAGTTTGGGGGCTCCCCTAACCATGCAGCTTAGGGAGCAGGAAAGCAACATGTAGCAGACATGCAGAGCTCTCTCTCAGCAGTTCAGAAGAACACAGGAGAGACAATGCAGGACTAGCAATGGGGACAATGCAAGACCTTGCAGAAAGGAAAAGGTTGAAAGGACTCTTGATGGTGGGTCATGAGAAGGTGCCATGTAGTTTTGGATTAAGAATTGGTGACCACAGCAACGCAGCTGATGGTGATAGGAACCATGGGAGGCCTGCCAGCCAAGCACAGGTTACTAGAAAGAATCAGAAGCTAACCCAGGTCTGGACTTCTATTTTTTCCTGAGATATGGTACCCCTGACTGGCCCGACTGGGCAAAGGGGGGGAAGGAAGTACTGTGTGTGTTTGTGGGTGCTTTAAGGGACTTGGGGATTTTAACAAAGACATTAAGTCATTACTCTAAGTCTGTATATATTTTAAGTAAGTAGATCCTTTCCTTTTCACCAGACTCCAGCACTGAGAGCCATAATTCCAATTCCCTGGCAGCTGGCAAAGAATCCATGGTGACAGAGGGACCTGGTAACCTCTGGGTCCATTTGGTAACGAGATCATATGGTGTTTGTCTTTCACCGCCTATCTTATTTCACTTATCATGATATTCTCCAGTTCTCTCTATATCGTCACAAAAGTAGGATTTCCTTCTTGCTTTCTGTTGCATAGTATTCTATTGTGTAAGTGTACCACAGTTTTTGGATCCACTCATTTACTAATGGACACTTAGGTTGCTTCCAGTACTGGCTATTGTAAATTGTGCTGCTGTGAACATTGAGGTGCGTAGGTTCTTTTAAATTGATGTTTCAGGGCTCTTAGGATATAATCCCAGCAGTGGAATTACTAGGTAAAAAGGCAGTTCCATTTTTAGTTTTTTGAGGGAATTTCATACTGTTTTCCACAGCGGTTGCACCAGTCTGCATTCCCACCAACAGTGCACTAGGGTTCCCTTTTCTCCACATTCTCTCTAATGCTTTTTTTGTTGATGTATTTATGTTGGCCATTCTGACCAGTGTAAAGTTGTATCTCCTCGTGGTTTTAATTTGCATCTCTCTGATGGCTAGTGATGCTGAGCATCCTTTCATATGTCTCTGGGCCTTCCATATGTCCTCTTTGGAGTAGCATCGCTTCAGGTCCTTTGCCGATTTTTAAATTGGATTGTTTGTCCTGGTGTGGAGTCATGTGAATTCTTTATATATTTTGAAGATCAAACCCTTGTCTGAGGTATCATTAGCAAATGTATTTCCCCATATGACTGGTTCCCTTTACATTTTGCTGATGTTTTCTTTCGCTGTGCATAAGTTTTTTTTTTTATTTTGAAATGGGATGAAATCCCATTTGTTTATTGTTTTCTTTATGTCCCTTGCTCTGGAGGCCATATCAGTGAAAATATTGCTGCACGGAATATCTGAAATTATACTGCCTATGTTCTCCTACAACTTTTACAGTGTTGAAACTTATATTTCAGTCTTTTATCCATCTTGAGTTTATTTTTGTGTGTGGTGTAAGTTGGTGGTTCAGTTTCATTTTTTTGCATGTAGTTGTCCAGGTCTCCTGACACCATTTGTTAAAGAGGCTATTTTTTTACTCCATTTTATGCTCCTGTCCCCTTTGTTAAATGTTAATTGACCATAGAGATATTGGGTTTATATCTAGGTTCTCTGTTTTGTTCTACTGATCAATGTGTCTGTTCTTATGCCAGAACCAGAATGATTTGATTACAATGGCTTTGAAATATAATTTGATATCAGGAATCATGATCCTTCCTACTTTATTCTTTCTTCTAAAAAAAAGATTGATTTTAAGAAAACTAATATCCTAGAAATAAATAGACAAAATATTTGAACAGACATTTAACTACCGTAGATATACAGATGAGTAAGCACCTGAAAAGATACCAAAGTCATCTTTAATTTTTAGAAGATTTCAAATACAAATGATAATAAAAGACCAATATACTCTTTTTTAGTATGGCTAAAAGTTAAAAAACTAAGTACATCAAGTTTGGGGAAACATTTGAAGGAGTGGAGCTCTCATACAACAATGGTAAGAATGCAGAATGATAAAACAAATTGGAAACCAATTTGAGTATCAAATCTCAAAAAACTACTTACCATATGATCTAATCTTTCCACTCTAAGGAACTTATTCAAAAAAGTGAAAGCAATGTTTATTAAAAATATTATATGTAAGGTTTCTATCATTTTTACATATATGGATGTCTTGTATTGAGTGATTTTAGTTTGCATCTTATATGGACATTGTCAGGATATTCTAAATATCTCACATTCATATGTTTTTGATAAATTACATAAAATCAGCAGTTTAAGGTATTTTTACTCTAATAATTTTTAAATCACTTAAATAGCAATACTACATTAATGTATCCTTAGTTTGTAAGTTTGCAAACTTTTCAATAATTCAACTCAGTTTATGATTAGTTATGAGTGTTATAATTTAGGAATTATGAGTAACAGATTCATGTGTGCATGAGATCATCAAACTTCTTTTCAATTACTGCTATTATCTATATTTATATTTTTATATTTTTGAATACCAAAGTACCAAGACACAAGTATTAATTCCATGATGAATATTTGGAACAATGGATATTTATAAAGAGAAAAATACTTTTAATGCTTTTTGTGAATTTGCAATCATTCACTCAATTTCAGGAATCATGGAAATTCAAATATAAACCAGTGCATACTAAAAGGTAAGCATAAAAGATTTGTTATTTCCTCAGCTAGCTTGAAACAAAGTGATTTAAATTACAATTTTTGTTAAGAGAAATTCAGATGAAGAAGATAAAATAATCACAGCAAAAGATGTTATGGTCTTCTAAACTGTATTACATCATCAATCTTTATCTCAAATAATTGTCCAAACATACTTCTACCAGCAGCATAACTCCAAAAGGCAAGAAATTTTGAAGTGTCCGAACAAAACCTGCAGTAATAAATAGTTGTTATTCATTGCTTTTACATCATTGTTGTGGATGCAGGTAATTCCAATAAAAAAATCTGACTTTGCAATACTTTTGTTATGAAAAGAGCTTTGTTATGTCTACTGCAAGTAAAATCACTTCCAGATAAGGTTTCAGAAGCAATAGCAAATTTTTGCAAAGATTCTCTTACTAAGTTGAGAGTTAATGAGAAAAATACTGTTGATGATTGAGATAATATAAATAGAAATTTTTATCAATGCTTGCACAAAAGTACAAACAATGTTCATTCTAATTTGAAACAGGACATGAATGATTCTCATGAAGATGTTGGGTGTCCTGCCTATATTCTGTATAATGTTTTATAACAGCATCTGATGTCCTTTCTATTGACACTGCAGCAGTTGTCATAAAATATTACTCTTATCTCATTTATATAGTTTGAACTGAGTAATTATATTTGTAATTTTGTTGCTATTTTGTATTCTTGAAGTCACTTGCATTCAAAACCTCCCTGGCTCTTCAGTAAATGTAGTTGAGAGAATTATCAGTTTATTTGAAGTACTGAAATAATGCTTTAATTCTTAAGGCTCCCAAATAGTTATTGACTTTTTAAATAATTTGTTAAGTAAAGCCTATTAATTTCTCATACAAAATTTTCAACATCTCTTTAGCAATAGTATTATGCAAATTGAAAGAAAAATAAAATCTATTATTGAAGTGTTCCATTGCTTAAAAGAAATTGTCAAATGAATTTTAAATTTGACCAATAAATGATCCTTTTAAGTGTCAAAGCTATCATTAAAGAGATGATTTTTACTGAAAAAAAGAGGAAATGAATTCTAAATTTAAGTGAATAATAATTGTGGCATTTTCTATGACTTCACTATTTTTAAAATAAATTGTATCCCTTAAAAAGTATGATTTTTTCATGGATGTTCCTGAATAGTCTTCCCCAGCATGAAACATAGATTATAACTGCAAGGCATTTTATATGCAAATACTGCAAAAAAAATCTAGAGAAAGAGAAATCTTTTGAGAAATAAGTTAAAGAAAGAAATGTGTAGTTTAAATCCTTGTAATTTATTTTAAATAAACAAGGAATAATTTTAGTATTAGTGCAATATTATTCTTTTATGTAAGTGCACATGTACATAGGCTATTAGAAGTAATTCAAGCTTTATTTTTAATAACAAAACTGTAAACAACCCAATGTTCATTATATTGGTCTGCATGTCTGCCATAACAAAATGTCAAAAGAGTGGATGGCTTAAACAACAGAAATTTATTTCTCACAGTTCTGTGGGATTGAAAATCTAAGTTCAAGGTGCCAGGCAGTTTGGTTTCAGGTGAAACTTCTCTTCCTGGTTTGCAGATGGCTAGCTGTCTTCTTGTGTCTTCACATGGCCTTTTCTCCCTGCTCAAGTGGAGAGAGAGGTGGGGGGAGAGAGAGAGAGAGAGAGAGAGAAAGGGAGAGAGAAAATGAGAGCTTGCCAGTGTCTCTTCTTCTAAAACCCCTACGCTTACTGGATCAGGGCCCCATCCTTCAACTTCATCTAACCTCATTACTCCCTTAGGGGCCCTTCTCCAAATACGTCACACATGGGGCTTCACATATGAATTTGAGAAGGACACAGCATTCAGTCTATAACATCTATCACCAGATAAATGGACACTGTGCTATGCACACATAACATGAAGTTATTCAGAAATAAAAAAAGAACTATTGATAGATGCTTTAACAGAAATGACTCTCAAAACAATAGTGCCGATAAAAGAAGTCAGACAAAAAATACATATTGAGTTATTCCAGTTACGTGAGAGTCTAGAAGGTGCAACTGATCTATAGTAACACAAGTAGATTACTGGTTGCCTTGCAATGAAAAAAGGGTGTGGAAGTATAGAAGACAGAAATTAAAAGGGAGTGTGATAAAAATGTCGAGGGCTGTGAATATTTGTCTTAATTATGGAGTCTGTGGGTATATATTTAATACAAGACAATAAAACAATTTATAAAAATTTTTCAAGGGCCACTATAAATCCCTAAGAACCACTGTTAATGTTGCTGCCTAGGGTCTGGCCTCAAATTGGGCAAAACTGAACTTTTACCAAGTTTCAGAGATGTAAGTTTGCACAAGCCCACTCACTGTCTTTGTACCCTGTAGCTCTCATGGGGTTTTCTTAGTCAACAACTGCAACTCCCCTATAAAAAACACCTGCTGCCTCTGTATATTTAGCCACAAGGTTAAACAATGTGATTCTTACTAGCACAACTTCACAAGGGACATTTCTTTTTATTCTCCCCGCAAAACATTTTTCATTGATTCTAGAAAGAGTAAGAGAGGAAAGGAATAGAGAGAAACATCGATGCAAGAGAGAAGCCTCGATTGGTTGCTTCCTGCACGCGCCTGGATCTGGGATCAAACCCACAAACTAGATATGTGCCCTGATGGGAAATCGAACCCGCAGCCTTTCAATTACTGGGTGACGCTTCAACCATCTGAGCCACACTGGTGAGGGCACAAAGGAGAAGGACAATTTAGTCGAATCTAAATTGTAACTTCCCCAAGGAAGTTACCTTGGGGAAATTTTGAATATAAACAAGATTATTTATTAGGGAGATGGTTTGGAAGGAAGGAAGAAAGGGAGGGAGGGAGGGGAAGAAAGAGAGAAAGAAAGAGGAAAGAAAGAGAAAAGAAAGAAAGGAAAGAGGGAGGGAAGGAGGGAGGAAAGAAGGAAGGTAGGAAGAAAGAAAGAAAGAGAAAGAAAGAAAAGAAAGACCACATCAAACTATATTACTGCCTACATTCTTCAGTCAGTTTGAGAAGGCTCCCAAATATGCAAATTTAACTCAAACTTTGACCCACGTTATCTAATGTGAATGAAAATGGTGAAAACTTAAAATTGCTACATTTGTCAATTCACCAAAATCATGTTCCCTTCCTTATCTTTCTTTTTTTGTCCTCTTCCTCCTTCTGAGCCAGTTACTACCTCAGTTCCCCTACCAATGCAACTTCTCTGTGGAGAAGATCCTGGTTGTTCTGTGAACTCAGATCCTTGTGCCTTTGTTAACGAATCCCTAAACAACACGACTTAAACGAAGTTGTGATTTAAGAGTTCAGATTTGTTCTGGGCTCAGAATCTGAAACCTATTTATCACTACCAATTAGAATATATTTTAGTGGGTTGAGGTAGCATAAAATTTAAATGGAGAAAAATTAATTTTCAAGAGTCTGTATATTTTATGGGTGCATATTTTATTTTTAAAGTATATTTCAATTAAAGTTTTATATTTTATGTGTATATAATATACATACATAGACTATATATTTGTGTATTATTTGTAATACATTTATACATATAAACAGATTCATAAACAAACGGATAACAAATGGGTATATATTGATAAAATAACATTAAACTAGAATTTAATTAATTAAAATATTTTCTGACATTTGCAAGTCTTATTATGATTAATTTTTTAACATGTTAGTATTAATATTTCTCTTCTAAAATATGAATAAATAATAACTAATATTTACTTGATTTCTTATTGTTCTTAAAAGTATGCTGAATACAACAGCATAATGTTTTAATTAACAAATTATAATCCTATACAAATGAAGGATATTATTATTATTATTTTAAGTACGCTATAAATATGTGCTGCTTAGTGACTTTCTTTAACCACTAATCATTATTGTAACTATTCTTGAAAAATAAATAATATGCATCTTACCTTTTGTAATTTTTACTGACCTTAATAATTTTTCTTCTTTTAAGTGTAAATTCATTTAAAATGTCCTATGTCTTATTTCTACAAGCTAAAACTTTGACTTAGCCTGAAACTAATAGTTAATTTTTTTTAACTCTCAGTTTCTGCATCTATGCTAAGAATTCATCTCTTCACAATTTAGGTATTTTTTTTTCCTTCCAAATCTGTCTCTCACTTTACTGATTCCCAATGATTTCCTCCGGGCTTACTTAGGCCATCTCCTACTGTTTAATCTTGGGTCACCTCCAGAACTACAAATTTGTGTGGATTTCTTCTGTCCAGATTTCTTTCAATAGCAGGAAGTCATTCTTTTCATTTTCTTTTTTCTTTTTTACTCCTGATCCCTTCCATTGAATTGCAGCCCAGAGTGAGCCCTTTATGCTCTGAATTCTTTTAACCCCTAAAGCCGGTGTCTAATTCTTAGCTCTTAATTGATTTTCACTTATTTTCTGCAGATCTTTGTGGGCAAAGACACCATCATATACTTTGGTCACCCCTATAGGTCTTTAATGTAGCTTTGGACAAATATAGGTGGTTGTTGATTGTTTCAAGTAACTTGTCATAAGTCTAAATGTCTCATAGCATTTACTTATAACTACTTACTGATAAAATATATAAATTTGCAAAAATACATTTGATTTACTACAGATCAAACTTAGTAAAAATCAAATAGGAGTAAATAAACAGCTACACATAAATAAATGAGCTCTTTCCAGGTGGTTTATGCACAAATGAGTTGTTATCTGGTAAAAATGTTGAATATTTAATTGCTGGACGATAGGAGAGCAATGGAAGGTAATCAAATGGGCTGTAAAACTCCCATCACTAAGAACATATAACATATGCTAAACTACCTATAAACCAGTATCTGAACAACAAAACAAGCAAACAAGCAAAATATAACCAAAGACACTGAAATAGAAAACGGGATGACAGTAACCAGAGGGGAAAAGGGAGGGAATTTCAGGAGAGAAAGGGAAGTGTTTATAGGAACAAGTATAAAGAACACATGGACAAAAACTAAGGGGGGTGGAAATGGGAGGGAGGTGGGGAGCACTGGGGGGGTGGACTGGGATGGTAGTAAAAGACAGAAAACTGTACTTGAACAACAATTAAAATAATTATTTTCAATTAAAACATTTGTGTTTTGAATTATTCTTCTTCTTATAAAGATTTAAAATCCCCTTGACTACCCAATTCAGTGCTGCTCCTTCTCCCATTACTCACAAATTTGCATATATAATATACTCTTCATAAAGTTACAGTCAGGTTAATTTGCAAGATTTTGTGACATTGAAATTTGATTTCAATTGAAACTGACAATTATTAATACATGGTAAGGAAAGGAATATATAAAAAACAAACTCTGGAATTGAATTTAAATTTTTTATACTTGCTAATAGAAAAAGGTTTAAAGATTTAAATAGATGATTTGGTGAAAATCCACTCTGAACTTTAGAAATATTTTATTAATATGCAAACTTTGATTTATTATATGAGATAATTACATGAGGCAGATAAACTACCAATACATTTTAATTTAATTTATATTTAGGTCTGTGTATTAAATTAAAAATGTCTTATTTTTATCTTTGCCATTTCTTTAAGAAACTGTATTTACTAGATTCTCTAATTATACTAGTCTTACCAATGATAAGGGAGTCTGTATTTCTCAACTCAGATTTTTAATTCTTACAATTTTTATATTTGAGTATTAGAAAGAGGTGAAGGGCGGAAGAAAGAGATGGAGAGAAATATCCACCAGTTAGTTGCCTTCCGTACATGCCCTGACTTGGGATTGAACCCACAACCCATGCATGTACCCTGACCAGGAATCAAACCTGCAACATTTTGTTTTGTGGGATGATGCCCAATCAACAGAGCCACACTGGCCAGTGCTCAACTCAGACTTCAAAATTCAAATCCCTTATATTTGAATTCAAAACTCATCTCCAAAACTTACTAGATCTCAAAACTTTGGGCATGCCAATCACTCTTTGCAGCAATATTTATATTTATAAAATGGACATATAATAATTTATCAACTCCACATATTTGTCAGAATAATTTAATTAAAAATTATATGAAAAGTACTTTGAAATGTTTCTGGCGCATGACTTTAGATCAAGAAATTTTAGCTATTATTATTATCATCATTATCACTCTCAATGTAAGAAACATCCAAACCTGGAGAGAATTTTTATAAGAATTTATTTGAGCCAAATTGACAATATATGCCAAGAAGCAAGATTTCAAATACTCCAGAGAATAAGTTTTCTAGCTTGTTCTATGAATTTGAAACTAAGGAGGGAAAAAGTAAGGAAGATTCCATGGAGGTGGGAAAATGCAAAACTGGGGTTAGATTACATGATAACAAGGTTATGAGCTTTTTGAGGGTGGTTCATTTCATAGTCATGTTAACCTAGATGTTCAGAAAGTAACTAAGAAGTTGTATGTCTGGACCATGACATGCCTACTTAGGAATTTATGATAAAATGGTTACCATTGGTACATAGTTAATTAATTTGGTAGAAAAGAGGGAGAGAGAGATCCAAGTGAATTAGACATTAAGTTTAATAAACCTGGAAGCATACACCTGTTTGCTTCCCCAGGAAGTTACAATTTCACACTCCAGGGAGCACATCATTGCTTCACCAAGGGGATTAACATTTCTCCCTTCTCCTCTCTGGTACCAGATTACCAGGGTAGCAGAAGGAGCCAGATACAAGGGTAATAGAAGTCAAAATGGTACAGGGGGTCAGGCTGGACCATAGAGGCCTATCAGTTTAATATAATCCCAGGGGAACCAAGAAGCTCTCTCTCTCCTCCTTCCTCTCTCCTCTTCCTCCCTCTCTCCTTTCCTCCCACCTGGCAACACACCTGCACAGTGAACTCACCTGTTCCCTAGATGGGCACGTGGCCCAGGCAGCCATGTGGCCCATGGCTGTGTGCACTCATGGTGCAGGCTCCAGGAGGGGGCCTGAATACCACAGCACAGCCATGGACTGCCGCTCGAAACACACACTAAGCTAGCCACATGCTGGACTGGCTGGACTTTAAAGTGGAGCAGACGCTCTGGACACTGGCATTTGTGAAGACAAGATCGGACCCTCTCCACAGTGAGATGTACAGAGGTGATACACTGGCAAGTAAAGAGAGGAATCCCTTTAATTTTACATCATCAATAGAGTTTACCACAAAACCCCACCATCCTGCGTGGGTCTCAGGAAGTTCTTTTCCATGTAATGCTGCAAGAACTGCACTTCCACTGATAACGAGATCACCCTGTAAGGTTATTTTCCAGAGAACCATTTTTTCCTCCATATTAATATTGATTAAATATCTATTTTTATCTATTTCAGCTACAGTGAGTAATTGGCCTATGCCCTCAGAAATTTTATACCACCACAAAATTCTGAATAGATATTTTTTCACTCAGAAAAACTATTAATCAATATTTAATTTTTCTTATAGTTTGATATTCTCCTTTTTTTAGATTGAAAGTATTTAATTTTTAAAAAGGCTGCTGCTTATGAATCTTTATGTAACTTCTTCTTGCCCAGGCACCTGTTTTGTCTGGGCATCCTAGCCAGTTATCCTGCCTTTGCTAAAGCAAAGGTAAGCAGACTCTGGCCTTTACTTCATGTGGTTCACTCTAAACTAATGTCAATGAACCATGGGTCCTCTTCCCATTCTTTAAATGTTCTATATTCTCTTATCCAGACTTGCAACTTATTAAATCTTCTTGCCAAACTCATTTCCCACAGTTTGCATTTTATACCTACCTGTAGTTAAGTTTCAAACATACTGCACATAGTTCAAGTTTATATACTCACACACACAGTTTATTTG